>JBAHVQ010178390.1:0-16902 GCA_036872915.1 Nanipora kamurai
TCACGACCCAACGTTTCGACACTCCGGTCTAGTGTCTTCGTGTTAGATCACCCCTGGGGAAGACACGAGACTGGAGTGTCGAAACGTTGGGTCGTGAAGGGTCGTTGGGTCGTTAAGCTTCACTCGCGATCTTACATTCTTTATCACACTCGAGACCATTGATTAACCCTTACATAATATTGAGCATTGGGGGTTAATTTTTTCATCTTTCTAGGAAAGAGGCAAACGTGATTGAGGCTGCAGCTTCAGGAGCTTCAAACGCTATTCCATTGGTTGCCAACATCGCAGCAAACTTGATCGCCTTTCTTGCCTTTCTCGCATTCATTGACGCTGTCTTGTCCTATTTGGGCTCAATGGTTGACCACCCCGAGCTTAGTTTTAAGGTAAAGCTATAAATTCTCATTTCCAGTTGTGTAATTAGAAAATTTATCTATGAGCACGTGACTGCGTGATTAGGATGTGTCGGACAAGGTGGGCAGTGGAAACTTCTAAAAATGTTTGTATAACAAAATGTTCGTATAATATTTTCGTTTCAAAATGTGCATATAAAACATGTTTGTATAACGAACATGGTGGAAAACAAAGATAACTTTGAAAAATGCATTATCCACAGATGGACAGTAATGCAGGAGCGAATGTAGAGTAAATGTGAAAGGGGGGTTCCAAGTTTAAGTTAGTGCTCTAAATATTTAGCGGCACATGAGCTAAGCGGAGAGGGTATGATCTAGTTAGCTCCCATGTAATTTGGTTTTGCTTCCATGATGCTAACTAGGAGTATTCTTCTTCACTATAACATTAGATACAAATCACGGACCTAATACTGTATATTACAGAAATAGATGGCAGGTTGAGTATAATGATGAGAGATTTCAGAATGCAGGTTGTAGCTTAGCGGCATTTCCTACTATCTCAGAATGCATTTAGCGAACAAGTAGAAATAGTAAGGGAGGGTCAGGACCCACGTGACCCTTCCCCTAGATCCGCCACTGAATTGGAAAGTTCTGAGAAGAATTATTAGAAACTTAGATAAATCAAAGTAATGGAAGCAGTGAGCTTAAAGAATAAGATACACTAGAAGAACCACAAATCAAATAAACATCAATTAAAAAAGGGCACAAGTGTACGTTTTTCAAAGCTATATTTAAACATGTTCTTTTACTGATTTGCGATATACTACGTTCCCATCGGCATTGTGAGCTTGGTGCTTACATTTACGCTTCGTTTCCAATTTCCCTCCGTCAGTCCTCTGAAAATATTTTAATCAAACGTCATCTTTGAGCTATTTTAATTGCGATCATGCAATTCTTAAAAGTCTTTACATTTTGATCTAAAAGGCTGAAGCAACAAAATTGAAATTTTTGCCTATTTGTTTGTTGGCATTAAATTTTTTTCCTGTTTTCAGGTTATATGCTCGTGGTTGTTGCGGCCATTTGCATTCATCATGGGTGTTGAATGGGGTGATTGTGGTATCGTGGGTGAACTTCTGGGTACCAAGACGTTTGCCAATGAGTTCATTGCTTACGTTGATCTTAGTGCAATAATTAAAAATGAAAAGACTGGGAACGGACCAACAATTTCGGTAAGAGTATCGTGGCGTTCACTATCATGTATTTTGTAAGTTTAGTTCCAGATACATTTGTCACTACCACACTCTTACACGTTTGCACTTACTTGAAAATACTTTGTGCCTCGTCCGAACTATGTGCAGGGTGGGGTCAATCTCCATTGCTTAAGACCTCTTCACAGTACTGAAACAACCAAGGCATCACCAGTTAACTTTTACTGGTAATTTTAAACCTAATTAGCGGAAGCGTTTAAACTTGAATGAGCCAGTTAATAAGCAATTGAACATACATGGCCGGAAATTTTAGACATTTGAGCCCACATAGTAATCAGCGGTATTCTGCACAAAGTTAAGATTCCAACGGGCCGTAATATGTCAATGTCCCACGAAAAGCTTACAAGCTACATGTTTTGGTATGGATTTTGGAACAACTTTGTTACGTCGCTTTGATAAAATAAAACTTGCATATTGACAGAGGTAAGATTGTACTATAAGACTCCGTCGTATAATCTGCCATCAAATACCGCGTCGAACGTTTTGTTTGAGTGTTTTTACAAAGCAAGAATAAAGGACCAGGTTGCCATAACAGGCTTCCAAATGCAACAGTTTAAAGCTTCTTTCTACTTGATATATTTATGTTATTACATGCAGTAAGAAGACTAGAATTCAAAACTGTCTTTGCAAATTGGATAAAATAAGTTGTTTGAGCTGATTGTGTCTTGTTTGAACGCTTTCTGTGTAAAGCCTAGTATTCAATTTGTTTTAAATGTTTTCCTTCTACGAAGGACCGCTGCTGTATCGCGGGCGCGATATCCGGGATTTTTGGTCACAAAGTAAGCATTTGAAAACATACACCACCTTAATCTTTCAAAGTGAAATACATACCTAACAATTTAACCCTTAACCAAACGGTAATCCTAACCCTAACCCTATCGCTAACGCAAACTTTAACCCGATCCTGAACCATAATACCAGCAAAAGACCCTCAAATCTATCATTGTAAATATTTCCCCATATTCCATGGCTTATCAACCCACTCGCTCTTGTCAAGGAAACCTTATTTTGAAGTATACTTTCTAGTATTCAATCTAGTATAGCCCTGGTAGTTCCTATTTACAGTACAGAAGCTTTATTCAAGAGTTAACTGAATGAATATAAACTTCACCGAGTAAAATTACCTCTCATTTACCAGAGATTTCAGTACAACGTAAACAGCACTTTAGTTTTTCCTTGAAACTTCGTTACGTTACAGGTTCGAATCACGTCTGAACGTCCTACAAACATTTTCGGAGCGTGTGGGCCGAGCGGAAGGCATTTGTCAGTGCGTCGACATTAAAAATTTTTTTCACTGCGTTGTCTTCCAGGAACGCTCTCAAGTCATAGCGACATACGCGTTGTGTGGCTTTTCTAACTTTGCTTCGATCGGCGTGCAACTCGGTGGACTGGGTCCTATGGCTCCGAGTAGAAAAACCGACCTGGCAGTTCTTGCTTTCCGGGCATTGATCGCGGGAACGATTGCCTGTTTCATGACTGCCTGCATAGCAGGTAAAGTATGTACAGTAGCATAATATTTTAGCGGTTGAGTTGTCGATAATGAGTGCGCTGATATTCTTAATGTACTTATAGGTTTCTTTCTAACTAGTATAGGGAATTATATAAAAGTAGAGTGTTGCTTCGGCAATTTTGGACGACTTGTAGAAAACCAAAAGGGCTGGGAAACTGCCGGAACTTAGATCTAGAAAAGCTGATGTTTCGAGTGAAGGCCCTTCGTTGGAGTGAAACGTCAACGTTTCGTTACATGGTAACGGTCTACTCAGTTGAAAAGTATTGTTACTTCAACGGTAATTAGTCGATTCTTGAGCTTCTTTCCTTTCGGAGATTTTTGTCATCATCGACTAAGTAGGAACAACATTGCTTTATCAATCTAGAAAATGTGAGTCGTAACATGTTGCAAGCTAATAAAAATCTTAATACATGGAGACATGACAGTTCAATTTGTTACTAAGCAGGGATTAGCTGACGGTCTGAACTCACTGAAACAGTATTGTGGAAACATAAAATGAACTTTAAGGACGAACTTGCTGTATTACTTTAAATCCTTGATCCGATTACTGAAGCAGTTGTATAACACCAGCTGCTAGGATAGTTAATAGTAATATACGAAAAGTTATCAACAAAGATATGAACTGCTCATCTTACATCTAAATCCGATTGAAATGAAATGTATTGCCAAAAATGATACAAAAGCAAATTATGCTAAATGTTCATATCAATAGTTTCTTCTTAAAACTTTCAAAAGTGTTCAATATTTTTCCAGTAGGGTATTAAAATTGCGTACGATATAGCATGAAATTGAATATATTTTTGTATGACTTAGGTATATTTATGTCAATATAATTTCTATTCTGTTATAATTTATTTGATATAATTTTGATTTTAATCTTTGCGATATTTCCACTTTCCAAGTCGATTTAGTCGTAGAAAAAGTTTGACAATCTTTGCTTTTCGTCTTTTTTAGGACTTCTGCTCTGATTGTGCGTTAAATCCTTTTGTACAGTTTGTCTTGACGGGATGATTGTAGCTTTTAAACCTTTTTTAACTTGTTTTTTACTTTCAAGGTGTAAATTGTATTTAGAAGACGAAGAATAATTTAGAAGAGAAATTGAGATGTAAATGTGTAATTAGGACGGCTATTTTTCTCACTCAGGTCTTCTGCTTTAGTTTTTAAAGAACATCAGCAATATATTTTGACATTTCTTCTTCTTTCGTATTTCTTCTTCTTTCGTGTTTCTTCGGGAGATTGACAGAAATGACATTTTCAATCTGTAAACTTGTATGACAAATCCATATATAGCATTCTACATCGTATCCCGCAATCTTTAGATTTAAGAAGAGGTCCTGATGTGACGTCACATTTAGATGCATATTTACGGTAATTTTCTTTGAGTGACTATCATTTGGTCTTTCGTTAACAGAGCACATAAATGGAGTGAACTGAGAGAGTGTAACTGTACTCTGGTTGTGCAATCAGCAAAATGGGCACAATTCAAAACGGCGGATGAACGACAAAATTTATAAAAAGATAGTTTTGATTTTCAATGGACAATGAAGATGACAATTGACGTTTCTATAATTATGCTGGAATGTAATACGGAGAATTATTATATGGCAACGTTCGTTTTCCGGTCTGCACGCAAAATGACGCACGCTGATTGGTTGCCTAGCTATGCAATATGTTTTTCGTACGGACCGACTAGCAGTTTGAGGCGCGAAGTGTGAGTTCCTTGTCCGATTTATACATTTTCCGGCCACGTAATACCTTATTAACCTCGTTTGCTCGGTCTATACGGGAAAGTATTTGCCCTCGGAATTTACGCACAGACCTCGTTCAAATACTTTTCCGTACAGATCTCACACTCGGTTAATAAGTAATCAGTATAGAGATTGAAATTACGCACCCTATAACGACTTGAATCGCACATATACTAATAGACATGTAAAGATAAAAGTGTTGTTCATAGCCGTAAAACATCACTTCACTTGGTCACAGTCAATCAAGATAAGGTCTTGAAACTCGGCAAATTTAAAGGTGCTTATAATGAGCTTCCATCAGGGTTCGTACGGGCCCTGAAAAACCATGAAAGTCCTTAGATTTTCTAAAAATCTCCCCAAGTTCATGAAAAGTCCTTAAATTTCATTTCTCTGCTGTCTCTTAACTCTTTGCTTTGGATTGAATCTGGGATCCAAAACCAAGGGGCGGAAAAGTGTGACGTAAAAAGTTTCTTACATAGATATTAAAAAGGGTTAAAAATCGCGAAGGTTTTTGCATGTTTATTTCCCGTAATTTTATTCTATCGTTGCTGGCGTCATTGACTTTATTTTTAAGGTCCACCCGCCGCCACTTTACCACCGTTAAGAAATTACAAGCAACAGCCACTACCACAAATCATTTACCCTCATTTTTACTAATACATCTGTTCACGATGGTACGGCACACATCCAAAAAGGGAAAACTGGCGGTCACTTTTCCAACTGACTAACGAGACCGCTGGCCTAGGGTTTTTTAGCCCATAGGCAAAAAAAGTCCGTAAACGTATGTTCGGAATACTGATCTTTCCGGCGGGGAGGTGAGGAACCTTAAAATTAATTTATCACCGGCACACAGTAATCCTCGCGGCGGACCTAGCCTATTGTAAAATATAGCATGGTGCTAGGAAGAGATCCCAGAGAAGGCTCTAAGAACGAGATTGGTCCCATCCATTGATTAATGGTCTCATGGTCTTGGCTCTTTAGTATACTCAAAAGGACACAATCCCGAGAATAGCCTGAGACACAGTTTCTGTCATTAGAAAGTTTGTTGAAAATTCCAACACCGAACCTAAACCCTAACCCGAATGGTAATTAACCTTGAGGCTAACCATGTTCAGACTGAAATGTTTGAACCTTCGACCTTTTCTTCTATTGGATTGACTCGGACCCGAGAAGGTAACTAACGAGACTGCTACCCTAGGCAAGAAAACAAAACGTGCTTGAAACGAAAACCTTTACTGATATTTCGTTATACATTGAACTGGACAAATAAATTGTACGACAATTATTCGTTTTAGTGCAAACAGGAAATATTGAAATGGCCAATTGTTCGAAAGTTGTGAGTTCATCTCATGTACTGGACAGTTGTGAGTTTTTTAATTTTTTGTTTCTTAAATTATAAAAGATAAGCAATACTTTTGAATCTTGACCAATAGGAATTATCATTGTCTCGTTCAAACGGATTGGAAAAATGCTGTCTATGAAGGTTTCCTTGCAAATATAGCATCATAGAAAATCCCGCCTTGAGATACTTTTGTTTGCACGTCTTCAAAGCCATGAGCGGCTAACAACTCCCGGTATTCTTGACCTGATCTTTCGCGGGCTCCACTACCACCAGCAATCAGCATCATGAGCGACTGGATATTTCCAATGAATGGACCGGTCTTGTCGTCTCGTAGAATAATCTCTCCAATCAGAAGTCCTCCACCTTACAAAACAAAAACTACGTGAAACACTGCTTTACAAATCACTAAAAGTAACTGACCGAACTACTTTTGACTGTTAGACGTACTCAACCGTTCAGTGAAAGCGTCCGTAAAGAAACAGACGGCGTGCGTAAACAAAAGTACTCTTTTTTGTACAGTTTGGCTCGAAATGTTTCTGATTCAGAGTTATACTGTATATACGTTATTAGGTATTGCTTTGGTCTTGCGTTTGCTGTCGGTTAAAGTGTAGAAATTCTGTTGTCGAAGCTCTGTCACTCTCGTCGTCAACCAACAACTAAACTAAACCGAACATTCCTTTTTTTGCAACAACGCTAATGGTGTAGGATGAAGTGCTACCATGCATACTGGGAGAGTAAACAATATATTTCACATACTGATTTGAACTATTGGCATTTCTTTAAAGAAAACAGCCTCTTTAAATCATTCCTACGTGAATCTGACTGACTCGGTGAGACGGATTGACCCATTTCGTGAAAATCCTAAAATGGTGTAAAACAGATCCTAGATGAAATTGGAAAGCAGAATTGCTTCGGTGCGGTTGCGTGAACAAATCATCTTTTACCGCCGTTGAAAATTACCGTTCCACAAGTTCAATCGCTCAAAGCCCTGCCTTGGTTTCGTAAATATCCACTGTGTGCTGATGTGGAAAGATTCTTAACAAAACAGTCAGTGTAATAAAGAACCTATTTTAAATCTCACGATCACAGTTCATTTCTCCTTATTCGACGGACAAACTTTCCAGGAAAAACTCATAGTTCAGTTCTCAAATTACATGTCATGCTCAGATTGAGTACCGAATGTCAATGTTATAACCGTTTTACCGAAGTGGAGGTGAATAATTCTTTTAGCATATACCAAAACAACTCGATGAAACCAGCGGAATATTTGGCTAGTTTGAATTGAATTTAGCCAAACATCCTCACTAAACGCCAGCAAAAACTAAATTCTCTCAAGGATAACTTTCTATATTTGGACTTATGTACCAGTTTTGATGACTGCCATACACTCATTTCGAAATCCTTTTCAAGCTGGATCAAAGCAAGACGAAAGACCAATGAATTTTGACTGAACCTTCAGATTTAAACACTGTAAATTGGTACGATGGCAATGAAGGACTAGATGAATGAATTCCAGAAACAAAAACGAGTTGTTCTTTCGGAATGATGAATTCTAAACGGCTAAAAATTTCCAACGATAAGACTGACAAAACCACAAATCACATTTCATTGCTATCTCCAACGGTAAACAGCCAATTGAACCAAGCAGGAAAGACTATAGTATCAGAAGAAAACGGCTGGACCTTATGGACTACCTCCAAACAAGACATTCCGTAAGACCTACAGCTTATTATGTAGTTTTTCAACCACTTTACAGAGACATGCATACATCTTTATCCTCCTTTACTATAATTACAAATAGAACATCAACTCCCACCCCTTATAACCCCGCCTGATGAAGACCAAAAGGTCGAAACGCGTCGAGGACTACTCCCGTGAAATGATAGAGCGTCAGCGAACTACAAAACTCTTCACCACAGCGCCAGTGGAGGTCCAGCTACCTGCTTCATTTTATAAGAATGGGCTTTTAATTTTAGCGTATTTTTAAATCGTAACAATGATTTTAGTTCTAACTCGTACAAGAGACGATAAAGCTTCTTCGAATTTTATCTTAAGCTATTAAAGATGGAAATATATCGATAAAGTATGGAGTGAAGTACTTTCCTTTTTCGACAGAAATGAACGAAAACTGACAATAGTAGATTCATTCAATCAACTGTATTTTTGGAATATGCAATTTATTGCTTTGCGAGGATCATTTATTCACCTTTTGTGATCGGTTTTTGCATAAATACTAAGTACAGTAATTTAGCTGGACTCTTGTTTTCTACCTGCAATTGCTTAACAGTTGTCAAAAGACAAACGTTCACAAGAAGGACGCCATCTTGTTTTGTAAAATAGTGAATAGCAGGGGCGGACTGACTATTTCAAAGGGGCCCGGGCGATTTGGTAAAAAGGGGGCCCGGAAAAGCACCCCAACTTCCCACCCTAAAATAATTAACTATAATTTCTGTTTAAGTGTAAAATTGTGCTGCTGCTTCTTGCAATTTTGCTAGTTTCTTTTCACGTCTTTCCTGTGCACCGCTTTTAATCGCTTTATTCATGAATATTCATATATTTTTCGCAAAACAATAAAATGGAGAAATAGTCTATGAGTACGCGATATCATGCGCAGCGGTTAAGCAAAAGGAAGTACTTCATGTTGGGTTTCCATTGTGATCTAGACACTTTAACTCCATACTCCAGTCGCATCATAATTCGTCGCAAATTTGGGAACGTTTTTAATGTCTAGTCACTGGTTAAGTCTTGCTATTTTAAACTGTTTTTATCGTCTCATTACTCTCAAAGATGCAATAAAAAGAAAGTACAACATCATCTTAAATTTTCAATGGACTTGAAGGGGGCCCAAGAAGCAGGGGGCCCACCGGGCGATGGCCCGGTCAGCCCGACTGGCCAGTCCGCCCCTGGTGAATAGTGCAGGATATCTTGAACTAAACCAACCAATCAAATTACGCGAAAATGGACATTGGTATATGCTAATACAAGATATACTCAGAGGTCTCAAACTTGAGTTACTCCCCACCAGCATCTACCGCTATGTAATATCATTTCTGATCAAACCGTACCAGGCGGAAGGCTCTTGAAGATCTTCGCCAACAGGAAGTTTATTTTGTCTTCACCCCAATCGTGAAGAACTCTCGTCAGCACGTAAAGGTCGGCAGAAGGCAGCTCATCAGTGAAGAAGTCCGCTGCCAAGAAATTGACGTGTTCTTGGTTAGGACACTCGTCAATCGATGGCCTAAAGTGTGATGATTCTTCGACAACGGGCGGCAAATCCGCAACGGTAATCTTCATTTTAGGATAAACCATGGAAGCTGCATAGCCAATGACCCCCGAGGCTCCTATAACAGTAAGTAACATGCATATTGACCACTCCAGAAACTTCTGGTAGCCTGAGCACAAATGCTGCTTCGAAACAGTTTCCTATTATATGACAATACAGTACTAAGCAATTAACATTCTTAGATATTTTAAATGAATGAAAACAATCAGCTTTACTCAAAATACGGCCTCAAATTGGATTCCATTTTGAAAATTTATCCACCCAAAGTATCCCAGAATGCTTACCACATCAAGACTGGACCCAGTCACCCTGCAGTTTCTCGAGTGGTCGATTTAAGGTGTAAGTTTCCAAAGTTTAGGATACGCTTATCAGGTTTTCATTTTAACAAACCTGACACTGCGTCCATATAAAAAAAAATGAACTAAATAAATTTTGTGTTGAAAATGCACTTGCTCCTCAAGCTTAATATCAACTCGGAAAAGCTTTTGGAAATTTGTTGAAAACCGAGGCGATAGCCAAGTTTTTTTACAAACTCTGGGGTGTTTGGATATCTGATGAAACACGACTTTCGAGTGTGTGATATTGTATTATAAAAGAATCAGTATTTGAAGAGAAAATCGAGGCAAAAGTCGGCTTAATTTCTTCCTCAGATATCCAAACTACGTCTCGGTAGTGTTTTCCTTTGTGTTTTTGTCATAAATTATTAATGACCTCGAGATTGGTACGTGAAATAAAAAGATGGGTCACCAGCTTTAAGAGTTAAAGCGGTTTTCATGCATATTATAAGCACATTAGAACCTATCGTCACGTTCCCATGGCAGCACCATTTAAAAGGTTTTAAAAATATCGTAATATAAAGAATATAATTAAATCAAAAACGTTCAGTTATTAATCTCAGTACTCCTTAACTTCGCGTTTGTTTCAATAACTATTTCGACTAACAAAAACTATCAAGATTTTTCAAATGTCACAAAACTGCTAAAGGTACCTATTTTTACACCAATTTTACGATTGGGAATGTAGCATGTTTTTTCCTGTCGTATCAACGATTTGTGTGAATCAAGCCAAGCTTCATTATTACAAATTTTCGTACTAAATTCTTCTATTTTATTGTCAGATGTTCTTGTTCACCTTAACACTACTCACATCACCTTCGCCCTTTAGCGTACATTTTAGACTCTGAGCGAATGTTCAGCTCTTCGACTCCAATCACAGTTCATTTCCATACAAAGCCCTTACAGGCGAATCCTCGCTGACGTCATTGTTTATTTACATTTAACCCCAATCAGTGTAATTTTAAAATTGGCCAAGAAATGAACGAAAGCGCAGTTATGAGTTCCAGATGACGGTAGGTTTAATAACAAGGCATTGGAAATCGGTTAAGACCGTGGGATAAAAGATAACTAGATTTAAAAGGGTTTGTATTGCTGGGTGGCAAAACTGATCATTCGCCCACATAAACGCTTGTAAATGTACCATTTTTGAAAAGGGAATTTCTCATCATATATTAAACCTACCAATCTTCTGTAGATGATACATTCCATGACCTCTGCTGATAGTTTACATGTTTTTGTTTCTGACTGTCTTAATTTTGCCGAAACAAGGCGTTGGATACTCCTTCCTTATATATACACACGAACAGATATATATATATATATATATATATATATATATATATGTATGTATATATATGTATATATATACATACATAATTATAAAATAACATGAAATAAACTTAAAATGTCTTGTGTCGCTACTCCGAGTTTCACGCAACTATGCGATCATCATCAGGTAAATCATGTAAACAATGATTCGCCTATATGTTTTGTTACTTCATGACTGAGTCAGTTTTTCTTGGGTTTTCTTTGGTTTTCTAGGGATAAATAAAGTGAGCATTCCAATTTTCGACGCAATTGGCCAACAAGTATAATGTACTGGATAGTTGCGTGGGGTGAGTGAGAAATCTGATTACCTATACAGGCCGAAATGCCCATATGTTCACAAACCCTAGTGTGTAAATTTCGGCTTGTTTTGCCTAAATACAACGCGGAACAGCGTTGGCACGTAAATTTGTAAACAACGCTGGATCTTAAACGTATTGGAATTCGTTCTTTGAAACGAAAAAAAACTGAACTCGGCAAACTGGTCGAAATACTAATCGAAGTCTGATGTGCGGGTACGCAGATGACAGTAATTTCAAAGTTGTTGGCGAATTTGTAGTCCGTGGTTACCAGCATATGGTAAGACAATCGAAAACTGCAATTTAGGTGCGGAGTTTTCGAATTTCTTACCATTTGCTGGTAACCACGGACTACAAATTCGCTAACAACTTTTGAAATTACTGTCATCTGCGCACCTGCACATTAGCCTTCGATTAGTATTTCGACCTATTTGTCAAATTCAAGTTTTTATTCGTTTCAAAGACCGAATTCCAATGCGTTTAAAATCCAACGTTGTTTACAAATTTACGTGCCAACGCTGTTACGCGTTGTATTTAGGCAAAACAAGCCGAAATTTACCCACTGCGGTCTGTGAACATATGGGCATTTCGGCCTATACAGGTAATCAGGTTTCTCACCCCACGAAATTATCCAGTGTCCTAACGCACATGAGAAAAACTGGACATCTCGTTTACATTTCGTTTGAAATATAATGTACATCTACAAAAACATTCATTTCAGAGTCGGTGGCTTGCCTTCGTGAAAGCTTTGTTCACTAAACTGAATTTACGTAAGCTAAGTGACAGTGAATTGAATATTTGAATTTCAAATCGGTCAAGCACAAACAAAAACAATTCGACAACAAAGACTTTTTGTTGAAGACCTCCCCCCCAATCATGAAACATGTCAGTTAAATCCCTCGAACGTTGGTACATCCCTCAGGCTGCGCCTGCGGGATGTATCTGGCTTAACTCTGTTCTCGGGATTAACTCTTACATAAAGCCCACTGTTGGTCCAACGACCTACTGGGAAATAAAGTTGGTATGTACAACACTGGGATTTTTGCTGAACTCTACTACTAGGAAAGGGGTTCGGACACCGGGTGATGGAATTTGGAAAGAGTTTGGATAGGGAAATGGGATTCGTACCCCGCCTTCAGAACCTTTTTAATACTTACCTCCTAGGTCACACAGGTGATTAAATTCATGTAAGTCGAAGGCAGAAACAAATCTTGAAGCTTCAGGCTTGCACGACGCTCTCATACAATCGATGGCATTGATTCTCTCGTCTTTTTTGGCGTACATCGCATTGAAAAATTCCGATTGTGAACGTCCGAATGCACGATGCCACTGGTTATTTCCCTCACGCACCGCCCATGCCAGGTGATAAAACAGCTTTCCTGATGTCGAGAAGACTTGTATAAGGCCTGTGATGGAGTCAGGACTTGACTTTACCAGGAACCTCTCAGCAGTTTGTGTGTTGGAGTAAGAAGGAGGCTCTTCACAACGTTTCTCCAACAGCTCAAAAGACACCAACGCATCGAGTAACAGAGTGGTTGCTGTTTGATTTGTGGACAGTTTTTCAGACAGTTCGTTGGCACTTGCTTTCCCTGAACTCAAGGCATCAAAAATGCCCAGTTCTAAGGCGGCACCGATCGTTTGCAACTTAAAGGAACCGTATACCGACTGAATCAAATGACCAAGTTGAAGAGACATGTCTTGATCGCGTGATTTCTCCATGGCGTCAGGTATAGATTGTTTTGATGCAAGTGTCTCCTGAAAGTCATTGATAATTCACGTGGAAAACACAGAGAAGCATTATAGCCGAAATGGACTTTGACACCAAGATCAAATACTGCATAAATTAAGTCAACCTTTACCTGGATTTTTTTCCCAAAATACAGGTAGTTTGAGACGATATATATTGAATCCTTGAGAGAGTATTTAATGCTTCGATCGAATATCTCAAAAAGCGCTCAAAACGCCCGTCTTCTCCTTGCTTTTCAAACGCTCTTCTGGATAATCTCAGGGTCGAACACTTAGTGCTTTATGTACTATTTACAAAATGAGTGGCCGTTCTGTATCGGGGTATACAGTCACGAGGCAAAGCCGAGTGACTGTGTCCCGATACAGAACGGACACGAATTTTGTAAATGACTTCTAAAACGTCCCACATTACTACATTTGACATTATACTGAGTAGAAAGAAAAGTTAAAACAAGTTATGTATTACCGTAAAATTTCAATTTGAGTGTGCGAAAGCCGATGCAAAACTTTTTGATACAGACACTACTGTCTGTAAATGTGATACAGAACTGATGTTTATTTAATCAGTTGTGTATCGGGGTATACAGACATTGATTAAACCTTAATTTGTCGAATTGTGCAATTTTCGATTGTTAAGGTGGTAATAACAGCGTTGGAACATCGGCATATATTTACGATTATCTCATTTAAAACACATTATCTTCGGATTTCTTTGGTGAATTTTTTTGAAAGCTGCTTTGAGGTTAAATATTCTTCTAAGCAATAACATATCAAAATTTCCGGTAGTTGTCAAGGTAGATTTTTTGTAATAAACTTAGTAGATTTTAAAAAATTCTGTCTTATGAAAGATTTTGGAGATTAAATATGTTGTTGAGCTTACGCTGTTTGTCTTGATTACGAAATTAAAAAAAAGTTTCACCGAAGCAAACAATCCAAAATTTCACATTTGTAGTGACGGGGATGATGCTGTCGTGATAGATTAACAATTCGACAAGAGCACTATCTACGCATGCGTTTCCAGCCATATGTAGTTGCCAGTCTCTTATTAAAAATTACCCTAACGAACCTCCTTATAATTGAGGTGGCTCCCTAGAATAATTTTTAATTCGAGACTGGTAACTAAATATGGCTCAGCACCCATGCGTAGATAGTGATCTTGTGGAATCGTTATTCTATCACGATACTGCCGACCGCATTACTACCAACGTGAAATTTTTAGATGTTTGCTTCAGTGAGTTTCGTTCAAAATTGATAAGTAAAGCAAACAGAGTAAGCCCAACAACATATCTAATTTTCAAAATTTTTCATAAGACAGAATTCTTTAAAATCCATTAAGTCTATTGAAAAAAATCTCCCTTGAAAACCTACCCTGATATTTTGAAATTTTACTCTTTAATGAAATATTCACCCTCACACCAATCTTTAGAAAAACTCACCGAAGAAATCCGAAGATAATGTGTTTTAAATGTGACAATCGAGAAAATATGCCGATGTTCCAATGCTATTATTACCACCTTAACAATCGAAAATTCACAATTCAACAAATATCTCATGTCTATCATGCTTCTTCTACAGTTAGACACAACTTGTCCCGAACTTACGACTATTTTAAAGATAGAAACGATCGTAAACGGAGACCGTACTAGTTTCATCCTGTAAACATAGAAACTGTAGGGAGCCACCTTAAAGAAAATCTTATTACGGCCATAAATAGCAACCAAAGTAACTTTGAAAATTAGAATTCCCTTATTTTGGATCTAAAGAAAGGATACACTTGATTAGAATCCTCTTCTATGGTCGAGGAAAAATTTTCGTGACTTAACTCAGCTCGCTTAGTCGGGCTAGCTTGGCTCATACAAACAGTCCCTAAGAGTTATTCGAACCTCGGTCAATGTTATCCAACTCAACCTTGCTTTCGGCCGATAACATCCTGGATAACTGTTGATATGCTGCTCAGCCTCATTCAGTAATAAGTAATTACCAGACTTTCTGCCTGGTATGCTTCAATCACGACAGTCTTGAAGAGATTTGTTGCAATTTATTCTGAACTGAAGTTGTGAAGAAAGCCATTTTTATTTTTCTGTCAACATAGTAAAGTAAATACATTGCAGCATTTTTTAGATATTAGAAATTATTTTTCACCTTAGAAACTTTTGTACTAGGTATACCACGTCTAAGGATCTGGAAAAAGTATTAAAACTGAATCCGTGTCTCGTGCATATTGTTCAATAAAAACTCTACGAAATACCTAGATATAGTTACCTGATTCATTAGAATTCATCACGGACCCATTCTAGAGTTAGCTCCTACTTCACGTTTAAACTGTAGACTAATCTAAGCATTACCAGAAATATGGGACATTTTGCACCCGCGTTTTAGGCAGCGGCTAATCGCTTCATAATGTATTCAGAGAAACAAAATGGCGACTCGACGTTCGAGAAGTATCTGCACGCAAATTGTCGATTGAACACGAAACAAAGCCACAAAATCTCGCAAATCTCTCTCTCTGAGGGACCGGGGAACAAGCCATGATAAGGCATGATGTAAACACGAAACTTGGCTGCTCGAAACAGCATAAAAATGTGTTATTACTTCATTATTAAGCATAAAAATGTGTTATTACTTCATTACTTCAGGTATGGGAAGATTACTATAGATTACACTATGAAATATATCGAATTGCCAGTGAAAATGCATCAATCTCGGGAACCACCTACACGTGGAGTAATGCTAGCGATTTTGGTTTACAAATATCGTTTGTTTGTGTCGCTGCTAATATCGAAGTCCGCAACCATGAAATTATTTAACAAAGTAGGTTAAAATTTGATATTTTTATCAACTCCAACATAGTTTATAGTAATATTTGGTCGCCATATTAGGTCAAAGTGCCCATGTCCGTCGCCATCTTGTCCTATATTTCTGGTAATGGAAATTATTAAATTTATTATAAAACACTCCAGCGCAAACATATCAGAATTAAATTGTATGATCCGTTTTATGGCTGTATCGTGACCAACAAGTAAGAAAATTAAAGGCTGCGAAAAAATGTTTGACCTGTGGACATACAATATGCAACACCAATGTAAATTGAAAACTTTTCTTTGTCGCTTAATTGTAATCTTTCTAAAAAACAAAGAAGATAAAGAAGTTCATACAACTTGGAAAACAAATGCGTGGAACGTATTGTCAATTTTCCATGGATGTAGTAAGTGCTAAACTATTTGCCAGGAAAACATCTTTATAGGTAAACAGTTGATTTTTTAATGGAAATTTATATTGACCGGTCGCTCTGTGGGTCAATTGGTTGGTTAATTGATTCATTGGTTGTTTGGTTCGTCGGTAGGTTAGTTGGTTCATTGGTTGTTTGGTTTGTTAGTTGTTTGGTCATTGGCTGGTTTGTTGGTTGTTTGGTTCGTTGGTTGGTTTGTTGTTTGATTGTGTGGTCGGTAAGTTGGTTCGTCGGTCATCGTAGTAATAAATGTGTGCGTGATTATGGTAGTAATAATTACTTTTAATAATTACAGCAACAATAATTTTAGAGATTATAGTCTAAATAAAAATCTTAGCAATTATTGTACTACTAATAATATTGATACCAATTATAGTAAGAATGGTTAACATATGATCTGATCAGCACAAGAGCAATTAGGCATTTGAAATAAACGACAAAATTTTTTAATGCAAACATGTTTCGA
>JBAHVQ010178431.1:0-16895 GCA_036872915.1 Nanipora kamurai
CCAAGGGGAATAAGTTTTACTTCGAATTAGCGGGGACTTCGAATTATCCGAGTTCGAATTATCGGGGTTCAACTGTATTGTGATTTAGCTTCGGATTTGGCCCGGGTAATGGACCATGAAACGGTGCTTTGGAATTAACTTAACATGAGGATAAAATTTCTTGAATTCCTGAAGGTTATCCTGAATAAGAACGCGGAGGTAAAAGGTTGTTTCTCTTGAAATAATGGGTGAAACCACTATATCAAAGATCTTCATAAGATCTGTGAATAACTCCCAGTCAGGATTTCCTTCCGGGATTAGATCATGTAGTAGCAGAGGAAGTAACCTAGAAAGACACCACATTTGTGATGCTAAAACAAAAGAAATATATTATTATTGTACATAAAAGGGAAGTGCTGTGTTGGCAGTTGCATAAGATAGATTAAGGGTGGTGGTGTATTACATATTAAAGCATTACACCACTGTTAACCTATGTAACCATCTTTTAGTTTAAACCTTAAGTGGATGGAACCAGATTATTTTTTATCATTGTTTGTTCAGTACTATGAAAAAGTCGTTGAAAAACCAGACAGCCATTTGGATATTTCGTAAACCTTTGGGAAAATTTGGTCTGAAAAAGGATATACTTCGTTCCACTTTTCGAAGTTAATCTAGACTACATTTCTTTTTTTTATTGAACAAGGTAACTTTGAAGTTGGACCTCTTGTAAAGGAAATATGTAAGAAATTGCTTTTGATATATCTTGCTGTTCAAACTTTGGAATGCAAAGGACTAAGAAAAACCCAATGTCCCGTATGGAGCTCAGAGTTTTTCTAAGTTCTTGGCATTCTACAGTTGAACAGCTGGATATATCAAAAGCCTTTAACTGAGCCAATCAAATTATGTAAGACGTATTGAACGAATGGGATATTTGGAACCATGGAACACATACACAATTGGCGGAATTTGACGTCACATGGGCAGATGGCTAGATTTGCAAGAATGAAATAAACATGGTCATTTCATATGTTATTAAACTTTAGTATCCACACACCAATGAGTATCTTATGTGTGTTCACGTATCGATAATGTTGATGTAAAAGTAATAAGAGCTGCCGACACAGAAAAGAACAAAACGCTTTAGCTAGCAATCTGCCTGCTGGGAGATTGACCGACTTACTGATCATCCTACCCGTCTACCTGCATGAGTACGAGCGAATAAGGAAATAAAACAATACAATACATATTTACATTAACATATAGTTATTACCTGAATTATAATCTGACGAGCCCTCAGTGGACCACTTGCACATCTTTAACAACTGCATGAGAAATATGCTAGTGGTCCTCAATGAATTTTTTTGTTGAAAGTGGCATTATAGCTTCCCAGCCATTTCCAAATAGTCAGTTTTGTCATCGCATTTCCTGACTGTTGGAAATTACTCATGCCTTAATATGTATAGCAGACATATCTTCGTGGTTTACTGCTAAACTGGCAAGAATGTAGCAACATGTTTATTGAAATTTTTTACCATGAGTTACGTAACGAAAGATTTTTCCTGTTATCCCTTGTTTAGTGACAAGTTAAACTTCCACCACTGCTTGAACGAGGACCTAAACCACAAGGGTCTGACTGAATGCAATATTATCACTACCATCAATAATTATGTCGATATCCAGGGCATTTATTTTCAACTTTTGTTTTGCATTTGTTATACATCTCCTCACCACCCTTTTTTGCCCAATTTTCAAACTTTACGTCGGACTGTATTTAAGGGACGTTTATCCACATAACAGAGGACGAACGTGTAAGACTTCCTGATTAATTGTACAATGAAGTCTGATTAGGGGGGGAATAGTCCCGTTCGTTCTACTAGTTGCCCTGAAATTTGAGAAAAAATTTCAAGTTTAATAGGACGAACAAATGGACGACGACATAGAAGTTTTAAGCGTACCACTTACCGTGTAATTTTAGGTTTAATATGGTGATGAATCGTCTACAAAGATCTACGATTTAAAAGCTTTTTCTGAGTCGTTTAGGATCTTACAACTTATAGTCGTAAGAGCATTTTGGCACCTAGGTCTAAGAGTCGTAATCTTTTCAGTTTTTAGAGGTACAAAACCTTCGATCATGAAGGTGTTAAAATACTTGCTCGAATGAGATCTGCTCTCACAGTTGACCAAACGCTCACGGCTAAACCAGTTAGCAGGATAAAGGAGCAGTAGATTTTCCTGCAATGCAAGCTATTTCTGATTTACCAGATGCGAAGTTTCAACAGCCTATTTTCGACATATTAATATTCAACTTGATGGTGTGAATAAGTGGGAAAGAAAACAATGGAAATTACCTTGTTGTTCGAATGGATGATGGTAATTTGTTGTTTGTCTCGCGATAAAGAAATTGGGTCCAGTAGTTTTGGTGGTTTATTTTTTTTTTAAAGTTTGTTTAATTGTTCTACACAAAATGATGGAAAAGCGTTAACACTGGCGGCGTGTAATAACCACGTAGCTAAAACATCAAACATATACAACTTTTAAAATCTAAGACCAAGACTGCAGCTGTTATATATTTCATAAATTGTCTGAACTTTCGTCGTTATACGAGATCATCAGAGACTGGTCGTGTGGTAGAACGACGAAGGCTCAGACATTTTAAATATGCAACAGCTGCAGTCTTGGCCTCGTTCGACTTTAAAATGCCCATGCAGTGAACATAAAGTTGGTCTTATTTAAAAGAACTCTTGAAATTATAAGGGGCACTTTCGTTTTGATTTAAATATCAAACAAATCTCAATACCTCAATGACGAAGTGAGATATGAAAAAAGTGTAAAGGATGTTGGAAGAGTTCTTTCGAATAAGATAAACTTAATTTTTACTTCACAGACACTTTAAGTTTTTTAGCGTTCAACATTATGCTGCTGAAGGGTAACTTTAAAAGATTAACTAAAACAACACAAGAAGGTACAAAGATAAATACTTGGTATAAGATTAACTATTAATTATATTGACGTAACATTTAATAACAAATAATTAAATATCAATGATAACTTTGGCTGTAAGTTACTAACGGTCTTTAGTTGAAGGGTGGCGGTAACCAATGAAGGCATTCGGTCTCGAGTTTAGCTTTAGTAACTGTGCTTTCAGAAAGAAAAAAATTTTTAAGTCACAACAGTCGAAACTGCGTCATTAGTAATTTATTAAACTTTAGGTTAATATACTTTGTCATCACCTGAACGTAAATTCATATGAAAAATGTTCAAATTAATGGATAGTTGTCGTGCTTCGATTATATACCGTTGGATTTGGTGTAGGATCCAGCTACGTCTGGTGATTAAAGATTGTCCTTTGACAACAATGAGAAGATTGGAAAAAATCGATTTTCTCAGAGTTCTCTCTTCCCCCGTGAAAGTGAAGTGTGAAAGAGATCGCCACAGTTTATCATAGATCAGAGATTATGTCACACGTATCCTAAGCACGGCTGAAATATGGTTTTTGACTTTAACCCTTTAACGCCCAGTGTTCAATATATCGGACACCTACAACAAATGAACAAAGGAAAAACAAAGAGAACAAAGAACAAAAGAAAGAAATTCATGCGTTAAAAGGTTAATACAAAGCCATTATTTCGAATTTGTGGCGAAACTGAAATGTACTATCGCCCTGAATTAGATGAATAGATTATATTCGTGGTGAATTAGATTTTTTGAACGTATAAATCACGTACGAGAAAAGCAGAAAAATTACTTGCGATCATTGTTGAGCACTTGAAATTAGAACTTACTCTGTAAGAAAGTTATTCAAATTTATTTTGTGACGCTGTAGCAACCATATTGACGAAACTAAACGTAAGAAATTCATTAGCCACTGTTGTACTTTGAACTAGCCTGGACACCATATCTTTCTCATCTAAACCTGATAGGTTGAAAATAATCGAATTAGTCCTGAGAGGCTGAATACATCCTTCTCCGCAAAATTTTTGAATGTTAAAGGCGTTCCGGTGCTATCAACGGCACTTTGCGAGAACTTTACTGAAGAATTATTATTTGAAAAAACGGAGGTAAAGATAAAATCACTGTCATAAGTGTTTTTACAAAGTATTCACAGCCTGTCAACAATTTGTCGTCAGTTGCCATGACCAGTTGCCTCTTAAATTGTCTTTTTACTCAGCGTAAAAAGTCGCACGCTGTACTTATTACTTACAACAATTAAATAGCTTTTTTATTTCAGCTGACAACTCGTATGATTCAAGAGACATGTTGCGAGCGCAACTTTTTTTCAGCAGGTAAAAATTCGAGTTTTAGTGTACTAACGTGTGCAAGATACGCCTGGATTGTCTTACGATTAGCGTAATATCGCAACTTTCTCCAGGCAACTTTGTCACAGTATCAGTCTCACGTTTTACAGCATTTTGGTTCCTCCGTTTTGTTAAATCCGGATAAAAGAATATCTCATTACTTTAGAGAATTAGATAATCGTATTGAAGTTATAAATCTGTTACGAATAATTGAAAACAGTCATCCATCTTACAGTGGAAAGCGTTTCTAAATGAAGCTATTATCAAGGCCCTTTCATACCACTCGTCTACATGTGAAGTACAAGTGGCACTGGACACTGAACATCGCTGCTATTCTTAAAATCTGGAGAAAAAATGGAAGTAAAACCTGTCTGCGCTGCTTTGCCAATATAAAACTCAATCTGCACTGATTGGTTTCCGCTTGGCTGAAAGCAACCGAAAGAGGGTATATCGTTTACCCTATGGGAAAATAAAGGTAAAGGATATGGTGGTATGTAGTTTATTTCCAAATGATTCATTATCCACTGTCTGTTAGAAAAAATGGTATTAGAGTAAGGGCATCCTTGCCCAAGGCAGACGGCAAGGCGAAGTACAAAACCAAATTATTTAAAGTAACAAATGACACTACTCCACGTGAAGATGTTGGAACGAATTATTATTAAATGCGTCAATTTGCGTCAAAATGCGTCAAATGCGGAAAAAAACTGGTCCAACATCTGTTTTGCATGTAAGTAGTCTTAAAGTAAATCAAGCGCACAGTTGTTTGTGTGTCTGTTTTACACTAGGTAGGTTCGCACTTTCGCCCGTTAGTATTTTGGCCTTTTTGAGTTTTGCATACTACTGTAACTTGAAATTCTAACTTGAAATTCACGCTATTAGATCAGACGCAAGTCTTACGTGAAGACCCTTTTGACAAACATATTTAAAGAACATAGATACGTTTCCCAGTGTTGCTGTTTACAGAATTGCGTGTACTGTGGTCTTAACCTTTGATCTTTATGATTTGAGGCAACGCCCTTCACGTCGTGTCTGTTTGCCCAATGCTTGCCTTAACTGACACCAGTTTCTGTTTCTTTTCCCTATTCTTTTCTTTTCCATTTCTTATTCCTTTTTTCTCTTTTCCGAACCTAATCTTTCTTTTTCATAACTTTTATTTACTTTTCTTTCTTTTCGTGTCCATAACTTTCGATTTCTTTCCTTTCTATGCGTTCCCGTTCCCGTAACTTTTTTTCCCAAATCCTTTCATCACCGTTTCTTCAAAATATCTCAGAATTTTGTGAATTTTATGTAAAAGGCTCGCTTAAGGTAAGTTTGATTTTGAATTTATACGAGAAGACATTCGTGTCTATTGTTGACACAGTCGCCCAACATTTGTAACTGATGCCGCAGCTATATAGACAACACATGAATTAGAACAAGTTGCCAACGGGACCAAGTTGTAAAAAGGTTGCGAATTGAGTACAGTTCTTCATGTGCTTGACCCAAACACATTACATATTAATTTCCTCAACATAATACAATTTTTTAAAAAGCTTTATGAATCTTTCGTAATGTTCTGGTGCATAAACTTGAAGTAAGTTCTTTGAAATAATCCCGTAAACAGCGATAAGATATGATGCAACCCAAATGATCTGAGTGACGTTGATTTACCGTAATTATGGGCTAAAGGAATTTAAATACCTATTATCGAAAAATAGTTGCCATGTCTCGATTGAGGCAATATTTCAGGAATTCATAGCACTACAAAGGTACCGGCGCACAGCAGAATAAACAGAAATAAGAGGGTAAGGGTGCAAACTTGGCGACGATTCTATGGTTTCCTTGATCTTGGATATCTTTAAAGTATAACTCCAGTTACTCTTATTTAGTTGACCACTACTCAACGTCCCAAACGATATGAGAAATTATAGAACGATGCCTTGTTGGGCTTCAACGGACAGTAATGAAACGTATATTAAGCAGGACATATTAGACTTTACTTGACTGCTATTTGCTTTCCATTTATTATTCAATGTAAGTGTTCCGCCCCACCTCACTGGATAACCGCACTTGCGTATGCCAACTACTAGTAATTGGCGGCGACCCTGTTCAATCAGCGGCTTTTTTCGCTTTTTTAATTATCTGATTTTATTAACTAAGCCAAAAGCTGTGTATTATACGAAATTAAATTTCTAAGAGATAGCAATGCCTTGTAACTCCACCTTGTGATTGGATAACCGCCACACCGCGTATACGAATAACTGCGTGGCCGTTGCCATATTATTTGAACTTTAGGAACGTGTGCTGATTAGCTGCAGTCTCAACCCCAAAGTAACAGTTTTGACAAGAGTTTCAATTCACAGCAGTATTCGTTTGTGCTTTCACTTAGTTAATAAATCACTTTGGTGGGCTAATAGGCCGATATAAAACAGCCCTTGTTCTAGAGGTTTCTAGGTCCGAATCAGTATAATCTATAATCAACCTTTCTGTGATTTATGAGGTCCTATTTCCATTCGGTTGACGTTTAACCCTTTTTTTCCATGTTCTTGACCACTATTCCAATTGTGGCACAGAATACACGTATGCGACGGAAGTAACATCATTTCAGTGCGTATAAGGCAAACATTCATTTAATGAAACGGTGTTGGACACCAGCATAGAAAACGTTTGATCCCTAATAGTACAAGCATCCATTCATCGTGTGTGGTCATTAAATCCAAAATTGCCCGTAGTGCATTTCTGTTGCTATATTCACCGTTCGTTAGTACTCGCTTCGAATTTTGTACAACTTCTTCGTCCCTTTTTGGACAGTACGCTTTGTTTTGCGTCTGAGTTGTTAATTACCATATTGTGTGGGCAGAAAGTTTGCAATAAATAACTGACTTCAGAGATTGGCAACAGTTTTACTATTTTTTTACTCCTTGTGTTTTCTTGGACTTACGTCTGAAGTGGTTATGGCCGCCAATAGTAGAGATTCTATTCGAGTTTTTTTTTTGTCGCCATGAAAACAGGTAAAATCCTTATATATTACCCTATAAACTTAAACTCCCATCATTATCGTCCTTCTCTGCCAAATTTGGATTTATGGATAGAGTCATGTCTAAAGGAAACATAAGGTGCGAATAACTAGCAGTATAGTAACACTTTGTTCAACCACCTTATCTGGTTCAAAATGGACCTGTACATTACAAAGATATATTGGCTTAGAGAACGAAGTTGTTCTGACAAAGGCGTAGTAAGTCCGATATATTACTGGCAAACAACATGCATTTCTGGGATTTATTTAGAAATCATTGTCCATAAAAGTGAAGTAGTTAATCTATCATCCACGACATTGATAGGTCATTTCCGAATTGTCTCTCTTCTCTGAGATTAAAGTAACAAGACTTTCGTTTGCATGAAAAAAGGGACAACTGTGAATTAAAACTGATTGAAAATGTTTGCTGAAATTTAATGTTAATTGAAAGCATGTTTTTCCTACATCATTAGTCATCCTGAGACCGATTAGAGTTTTTATGTAAAAAAGCTATTTGGTGACTTTAAAACCGCTTTAGATGGTAAACCTTGGGCTGATGCATCAACCATCAAAGCCAGCCTTTTTTGTTATAGTGTTGATAATCTATGCATGAAGAAGGAAGAAGGAAAAGTTAGTGAAATGTTGGATTTTGTCAGCGAAAATAAAATGTTGACGTCCATATGTATCCAGTAATTCACACTTCGTGGTTTGAATGTGACTTTGTTGTTACGAAAAAAATCTAATTAGCTGGTATTGTTTGTGAGCCTAACATGTAGCATCTAAGTTCTTTTTCTTACTTATAATATTTTAAATTGATTTCTTTTCATCAAGAAGTCCCCCAGTTCAAAAACAACGAACAGGGATAAACTAATGCAGCACAATCCTGTGCAGCTATTTCACACGTACGCATTTTTATCTTATAATCAACATTGTGTTATTGGTTTTTGGAGAATGCTTGGTATTGTGGTAAAGCTGTTTAAGTGATGTTGTTGCTGCTGTTTAGCGTTATTGTTCCTCTCTGAACTCTTTCTCGTATGCACATCGGGACGGTTATGTAAATTAGCAAAAACACTAATTTTTCTTGTGAAAAAAACAATTAAATTTGTTTCTGTGTCAGCTTTTAGACATCTTAGATGTGCTAAGTTCATTTAGAGCTTCTCCTGGTCGCAGCGAATGAAGATTTATTGTAAGTATACATGTCCTTACGCGCTGGTCGGCCAGACTAACTTACTCTTGAATACTTCAATCGCATTCCAGACTTATACGATGGAGTGAAATTTAATGAGTAAGCTTACATGTAATTTTCGTTACCTTGCATATGTTAGTAGGTCATTTGAAGTAATTTTGTTTTTTACATGACAGCTATTACTTTCTCACAAAAAAACCTGGCTTAAAAGGGCACCCACATAAATGGACACATTTTCGTGTCCGAATGACACAAAACTCTTATTTACAAAACTAACAACCGATTAATACTGACGGGAGGAATATTAGTCAATTCACAAGATATCTACGATATCGGGTGTTAAAAAACTTGTAACAAGAACAATAATTTGTTCATCCCGCAGTTGATCGCTTTTATTACAGTGCAGCGGTTGCTTTGTTAAAAGTGTTACTGAGAAAACCTTATATCCATTGGAAAATAATAGTTTGATAAGTAACCTAACACATCGCCGTCATTAATCTTTTTCACTTCTCCTGGTGCTCTCTTGTTCGTGTTTTCTGGTTGTAGAACACAGATCATTCATTTTCAGCAACAAGGATACCATTCGCCGGAGTTTTTCTCCGACAGGTAGGGAGATAAATTTTAAACTTCCAATCACCATGCAATGATTTGTTTTGTTTTAGTTAAATGAACTAGATTATTTGAGGATGTACAGGCGACAGGTTTGGTCTTATATTGTTTCGAATGTCATGCAAAACGTTGCACAGAAGACTGTCAAACTACTTTCCTTTAACAACCATGTGATGTGTATGTATGTAACTGTCGCCAGATACCCCAGAATAGAAAACCTGTTTGGCGAACACTTGTTTTGTTACTACGAAGTGTCCGCTAGTTAGAATCTCTGTGTGCACTTCGAAGAACTGCTAGCATCCGAACATTTACGCGCGACATTAACGCTCGAAAATACATCAGAACGATTCGGGTAATATTCTTAAATTTATATGTTTTTATAATTGTTAAGAATTAAGAGGATGGTTTTTTCATGTTTTTCGATCGATTAACGATGTTGATGCCTGTAAAATAGGACAGGGGAGAGTTGAGCCAATTGACTCGTGAATACTTATTACTTTACTATTTACCTTCTGAGAGATTGGGTTTATTTATGCGCGTTACGTAACATTATACCCGTACACGAAATTTATAATAGCAATTTTTTTGTCGATTTGGCAGTGCCAAATCAGGGACAACTTCCAAGTATACCAGCCGTATTAGGTAATACCCCCGGCTGGTACTGCCAGACTTAAGTAGGCTTTTAGGGAAAACCAAAATCTAGAAGACAAAAGTGAATGACAATGTTCTGCTACATTCTACCACATCCCAACCGACACTTGACGTGATTGTTTACTTACTGCTTTCAAGAAATTCCATAGTTTGTTGGCAAGGTATGATGCTATTTTCAGTCCATGGTTGAAAATTGAAACAACTGTAATTGATCTTCTGAACTCTTATAGGTATAAATTATGCTGGCTTTAGAATTGAAACCGGGATTTGCACTGAAAGGGGCTGCAGACTTATAGCTTGGTTTGCACAGTCGTATAGATACACTTCCGAAACTCATTAATAATTCATGAAGAAAACACAAGGAAAATGAACCATAACGGATGTATATATCAGATATAGATCTAGCTCAATTTTTTATCAAATTATTACGGCTCAAAAAGCAGTAGTGGCAAAAATTTCTTCGTCAATTAGTGAGTAAAGGATTTCGTTTTAGAAGTCATCTAAAAACTCGTCGATCGTGCTTTATCGAGTCTAAAACACTCGGCTGTTGCCTCGTGTTTTATATCAGATAAAGCACTCCTACTCGGTTTTTAAATATTACATTCAGCGCGCTCTATAGATTTGAATATTAGGATCGCTGGGTTTAAAAAGATTCTGCTCATGATTAGCTTTTACCCGTATATGATCTTTTAGTAAGCTGACCATTTACTGTTCGCTAAATTAAAACAAAGTACTTATTAGCAGGCTAACACTATGCCAGCGTTGTTATGGGTGAAGGTCTTGCCGCACTTGTGCATAACGCTTTAATTTATTTCCATTTTTCTCAAATGTTGGTACATTATAATTTGTGACATTCTTACCTTTTTGTGCGTTTATGAAAGACATGACTTTATCCAGCATGACTTTTCTCTTTTCAGGATGACAGCCATAAAAATGTCAAACAAATACCGGCAAGCTTCTTGTAAGAGATTAAGTAAAAGAAAACCATATTTGATCAGTATTAATTGGTTTAATCCATGATGTCGTAAGACTGGTAATTTACATTTACATTTTACATGTGCATTATGTTATTAACTCACACCTTAGCAATTTCCGAGAAGGTACAGCTATTTTTAAGTTATCGACGAATTAAGTTTCCGAATTTTATGATTTGTCACCTAATTGTGTAACAATTATTACTTTGGT
Organism: Nanipora kamurai; assembly: GCA_036872915.1. Lineage (NCBI taxonomy): Eukaryota > Metazoa > Cnidaria > Anthozoa > Scleralcyonacea > Helioporidae > Nanipora > Nanipora kamurai. The sequence goes on from JBAHVQ010178431.1 coordinate 10,901, forward strand.
GTATTACACATTTGGACACACAGGACCAGTCTATATTGTTCAGTCTCACTGTAATCTCCGCTATAAGCCTTATGAATGCTGTCAAATAACCGTTTTAAATTTTGACCTCATGCCTAGAATGTAAACTGATTGGGTCAGTGTCCGTAGCCCGTACACTGACATACACATAACCTTTCTTCACGATCGATTTCTCTTTACAGTCCTAGTATTGGGTGCACCAAATTTAGAATATTTTGATTAGTATCTTTGATTATGCATTGTCAGCGATAAAAATATTCCCTCATGTAGTTATTTATGGCAATTTCAAAAATTCTGAACGTATTCTTTGGTTGCGGAAAGGTGCTTTAACAAGCTTTCCCAACCGAGAAAGTCCTTGGTATTGTATCTAACGTATTACATCAAGACTAGTGTCTGGTCTGTAGCAAATATGTCAGTCCTAGTTAAAAACCACTGAATGCACTGTACAGTCACTTCAAATCAAAGGGATTGTCATCTTAACATGATATACGACACTGCAAAAAATGAAAAGCCATTAAATTAAATGAATTGCTGTGGTAAACCCAAAGATGTGAGAATTCAAAAGGAAAATGCTGTAAATTTGTCTAAAGAAAATCGCGCATTTACCACGGAAGAGTAAAGACGAACTTTCTGTTCCAAAATCTTGAAGTGTAATCCCCCAGAGCTTAAAAAATTTTCTCCTGACAAACTAGTAACGAATGGTCACCGAATAAGGGTTATGAGATCAAAGAAAACGAAAAAGACGAAGGACGTCCATTTCGTCGTTCATTAGCTGTACGAACTGAAATTGAAGGTTTTTCGAGAAAGTCGTGCGTAATGAGCTTGTCGTATACCTCGGTCATAGGACACAAATCATCATAGTAATGATGATGCTAATTTTGGTAATCGTAATGTTGATACAGTAATAGTAATTCAGTGACAGTAATAAGCAATAGACCTTACATTGAGTTCGTTATACATCACGGGTAGTTCCAGACTGCCAAGAGGACAAACGCAGTTTGATGCTTAATATTAAATTTCACTTTTGACCAAGTTGCACATATTTGCCCCCTTTGGAGACTGGAACTAGCTACATTGCACTGGGAGCTTACAATCTTGAATAAAGTCCGTTACCCATTCCGAAATTGTGGCGGGAACCTGGTTACAGCTAAGCTGACATGGCATAATGCGACTGTTTTAGAGACGAGTCGTTTGTTTTCGTCCTTAAGAACACTTCCAAGATACAAATTGCAAACCTGCTTATTACCAAGTTTCCTGTGCAATTTCGGAATGGCGAATATCCTTATATCTTGCAAGATATTCTGCAACATATTGTGATTGGACAGTCGAAGAATTGCAAGAGTTGGATAGAGGGCGGAGAAAACTATTGACGATTGGAGTAACTTAACATTGGTTAAAAGGAACTTACAAATTTGCAATCAATTTAGAATCTTTCGAAAACCTACAGAAACCTAAATTTATGCGTTCAATTTGCATTTATTAAGTCGTACAGATATGTACGATTGGTAGCTGAAGGATGTGATAGAAAATTATTACTCTGACTTAAACCTCTGCCAGAAAGGTAGTTCCACAGTTAATTTTGGACACAATACTGTTTGTATATTTCACTTTATAATAATGGATACACAGAACGCAAAATTGGTAGGCTCAAGCATAACTGAAAAAAAGAGCTGTTTTCAAACTTTGAAATGAAAATAGTCCTTACGGGTCCGAACAAATTCAGGATAAATGTGTGTATTTAAAAGATCAAGAGACCATCGGTTCTAACTCAATTGTAATCTTGTTTTATTTGTAAACGCTTGTCGAGCGACTGGTGAACTAGGTAAAGCACTGTAGTCCTAAGCACTTTTTGGCGCCAGAACTAGCGTTCCTACGTTACGAACGATGGAACACCGAAGTGAATCGCGGGCTCCTAAACAAGAGTGAACTGAGCGATCGACTCGCACTGCTCTAACCTACACCTTTCACGACGTCCTAAAACAATTTTTACGAAGGCTTTGGCAGGGTCCATACAAACCATGACTGTCCTTTAGTTGTTGAATTTAAAAAAGAAAAATTCGAAGACTTGGAAATTCCTGAATTTTAGAATACGTTCCTGAAAATCCATGAATTTACTAAATAGAATTTTAATGTTACATCTGTCAAGATTTAATTATGACATTTTTTCAAAGGAGGGAATTTCTTCAGCATTCTGGTAAGTTTTCTCATGGTTATCTCTTCAAGTGGCTTCTAAATTTATTAAAATGACGTCCTAAAACAATTTTTACGAATGCTTGGGCAGGGTTCGTACAAACCATGACTGTCCTTGAGCTGCTGAATTTAAAAAAGAAAAATTCGAAGACTTGGAAATTCCTGAATTTTAGAATAAGTTCCTGAAAATCCATGAATTTACTAAATAGAATTTTGATGTTACATCTGTCAAGATTTAATTACGACATTTTTTCAAAAGAGGGGAATTTCTTCAGCGTTCTGGTAAGTTTCCTCATGCTTATCTCTTCAAGTGGCTTCTAAATTTATTAAAATGACAATTACAATTTACAGTTTTGAGTTTTTCATGATTTGTCACTACTTTCCAAAGTTTCTTTTTTCAACCCTTTGGTCCTTTAATTCCTTGATTTATGGCCTTGAAAGCCCTTGGATTTCTCTCTCCGTAATTTGTACGAACCCTTCTTTGTGTACCACAGTTCTGGTTGATTTTAGAGTCTGGGTAAAATCTTGTGGTTTACATTACGTGAGGTAAATATTCAAAAACTTCAAAGTGTTTTAGCCCGGAGGTGTAAGAAAGGTGCAATTTTAGCAAAGCGCGGTGCTCAGCAGGAGAATTTGATGCTATAGTAACAGTTAATTTTTGACCTGTTTGGGTCTCTGAAACAATATTTTCTGGTATTATAGGAGCTTTCAGTGGTATAGATGCGAGGCGGTAAACTTATGGCAGTAAAAATTATTACTCAGCGAACAGTCCTTTAGACGGCCAAACTGATCATGACGACATGAAGAAAGTGGCAATAAACTCTTAAAAGAAAACGAACTCATTAATTAAAACTAATGTTTCGTCAGTTCACGAGTCAGTCCACATCATAAGATATAGTTTACGTACCTATGTATTACAAAATAAATGTAATGATAGAAGAGAAGGATAAAGGAGTCGTTGAGTGAGAGAATGTGTTTGCGGAAATAAAGAATCAAAACAGCGCTAAAATAAAGGAGCTAATATTGGCATCGAGGGAAGGATTTCCGCCATTAATAGATTTTATAAGTTAAAAAACTCTTTAATAATTCATGAGGAACATACAAAGGTAAATCATAACCGTGTCCTATTTTTATATGTGATCAGGACACAATTTTTTTTCTCGTCGCATGTTTCGGCTTAGAAAACATCAATTTTCAAATTTCTTCGCGAATTGGCGTGTTGAGACGTTCAGTTTTGAAGCCATCCAAAAAACTCAGTGTACGTGTTTTATCGGTCTTAAAACACTCGGCTATCGTCTCGTTTTAAAACTCACTTCTCGGTGTTTGGATATCAGATCAAACACTCTTCGTGTACGATACATTCAAAGATTAGTCAAATATTTAAAAAATGTTAAACTGAAAAATAAGTAAAACAATTATTGAACTAAGTTATCGTTATCTCTACCTTCGACTGATCTTTTCGCCAGTCAAAAATAGAGATATTTTCCTGAACGACGTCCAATAATTGTTAAATATTTCAATAACTAAGGGACATTTTGCAGGGTGTTAACCTGAGTTAATTATCACTTCAAATGCTGTTTGAAATAATTAACACTTCATTTTTTCATCCGCCATTGTAAGATATAGTCTTGTTCTGACTCTTCAAAAAACAGTATTAACCTTTCCCTGTTATCCTGCGAATTCTCTGTATCCTTCTTTCTTCAGTCATCGTAACACTTACTCTAGCCACACATCTGAAAAAGACGTTTCAATTTCCTGTAGACATTGCCAGTCTTGGTAATTGTTATTACCAGTCTTTTTCATACAACATATATCAATATATATCTGTCAACGACTTTATTTTATTTTGTTGATTTTCTCATTTTTCTTATAGAATTTTCATTGACCCTAATGAAATTTCATAAATGTTAATGATTTTTACATTGACGTTATTGAACTTCAAGTTAACGGAATATTTAATTCCTTGTTGCAAATCAATCTACTTCTAGCGCAATTATAATTTGATTGTCGTTGTTGAAGTTTGAAAGTCACTATTGAAGATGACAATCGCTCTAATGAACAACGCTTTTGCTTTAATGAAGGGCAAAAGGTGTAATTATAACTCATCTACGGTTGTATTTGATTTAATTTGGTACCACATGTTATCGTACTTTTTTCAACATCTTGTCTCCCATCTGATATCGAAGCAAACACGTGCCAATTGGGATGTGTACATAACAGATTAGGAAACTCTGGTGTAGGAAAACTGACGTTTCGAGCGAAAAGGTCTTTCGTCGGAGTGAAACGTGACGCTGACCGTTGCTCGTAACGTAAGTTTTCCTGCTCCAAAATTTCAGCAGTTCCCCAACTCTTAGTTTTATACACATTTTTCAAGATTGCCTCATTACGCACCACTCTCCTATTTATCATTGACGCCAGGAACGTTTTCTATTTTAGTCTGGTCGAGTATGTTTTTCAAATGTGTGTGGATTAAACGTGTGTTACTAACGAGCAGGTATGTACTCATTCCTTAAATGTACTTATTGAAACCTTGTAACATTTACTTGTTCTTACATTTACTGGGATACAATAAACTGATCAGTTTAACTATGCAACAGATACGGTGGGGGATTACCAAGAATTCAATAGCATATTAGTAATATAACAGGCTGGATGCAGCATATGTTTCGTTGCTTTACCAAGTTGTTTGACTGTTGGATTTTCTAAAAATTTGCGAGCTGATTTAAAGAATTTCAGAAAATGTGTAATAATGTCTGATAGTCGATTTAGCTCGTATTTCCTCAGGTTAAAGTGCACATCTCGCAAAAATATTTTTTTCGGAAGATGAATTGGTCGTATTGAGAGGATTCCGACGAGGTATAACACGGCTGTAGCAAAGTAATGTTCCGGAAGATATTTTGTCATCAACACGCCAATAATCAGTGTTTTTCGATTCATCGCCGGAAGAAAACGGTCTGGGTCCTAATTTGGGCTTGTGGCGTCAAATGGAGAAAATTGCTTAGTTTTGTAAGTAAATATCAGCAAATTTCGATGTTTGTTGTGAATTAAACTAGTTACTCTGGCTCGAAAGATAGAAAAGGACAGACGATTTTGATTATCAAAGGGAAAACTCTCTGTCAACAAGAAGTTAAGGATGATTCAAAACCTATCTCTTTAACTTCTTTGTGCCAGATCAGACACCAGTTACTCAGGAAAATCCTGCGTCACCAAGGAGTTAAAGAAAAAGGAGTCGTTGAAAAAATTTACTGAGAAACATATAGTCTGTTCTACACAAAATATAAATAAATATATACATAAACATATATATATATACACATAATCATATACATATATATCTACATATACATATGTATATGCCTATGCCTGTCAAGGTTTCCATGATGCTCTCCCTCAATGTTTGTCTGACGTCTTGGAAAAATTACGAAAGCGTGCCCATCGCATTTTATACATGTACCTATCAATGTCATACACAGATGCACTAATGTAAATTTACGAAGGAAGTGTTGTTTTGAAATGCCTATCTGTAAAACTAATGGATTAAAAAAAAAAGAATTTAATATTTAATTCAAATAAGGAAGTATTTTTAGGATAGCTCTTTGTTTTTAGCCATGTATTCATATATAATTAACCTATTGTAATTGTAAAGTCGATCGCAATTCAGCTGGTCTTCAGGCTGCAAGGTTTTAACTTATCTATCTATCTATCTATACATATATCTATATATATATCTATATATATATCTATATATATATCTATATATATATCTATATATATATCTATATATATA
>JBAHVQ010178442.1:0-16890 GCA_036872915.1 Nanipora kamurai
ATTGAGCGTTATTCTTGGTGGTATTAACTCCCGCTCTGCAGGGCTCTGTTGGTGTGACAAAAAAGGATTGTAGGAGTACGATTTAACCTCAGGCGCCGATTTAGACCACTCACGGGGATAACGGAGACCACCATGAAGAAAATCACAATTGTTTCCCTTCAAGCAAAAACCGTTCTTGCGTAAAAACGGACACGGCACACTGTGTTTATCGTAATCACGGCTTGAAGTGAGATGCTGAAAGTCACAACGGTCACCTTTTACACACCAACCACGTCGTGTAGGAAATGGGCACGGGGTTAAGCTTCTTCTATGGGCCTTATCGATAGCCTCCTTCTGCAGTTGGGATTTTAACGCAAGGTTTTCATTCTTTAACTGGCTTATCACTTCATTATCTTCGCTGCCAAGATTGTTTTCATGTTGCGTTCTTCCATCTTTGGTCAGAGAGGAAGTTTGTTTCCGAACATACAATACCGATTTTTCGTTACCCCACGGTAAGGTTTTATTAGTGTTTTCTGCACCGACATTGTTAATAGAACTCGAACTAACGTTATTCAATTGTTCGCGATCGTGGGATTTGTCAGTAAGGTCTACAACATGGAATGACCCTTGGGAATTATTATTTTCATCGAGATGAGGATTAAGCATTAAATAATCAAAAGAAAACAATTTTGATTTAAGAATCATATTTTCCTCATTAATTTTGCAAATTAACTCGTCTTGCCGTCGAATAACTCCTTCCATATCATTTTGTTTTGCTTTTAGTGAGTTTAATTCTGACTTGATCTCGTCTAGAGAAAAGGCGCTGACTAATCGAGTCTCCAAAATTGACATGTCCAATTTTATTCCCTCCAAATCTGCAATGGAAACGTTGCTACCGCAAGTACAATTACAGCAACATACCTTGTGTCCATGGAGGCGATCATTCTCAATTGCATGAACTTTACCGGTCGTTTTTGTTGTTTCTCCTTGAGATTTCTGATCATATACACTGTGTATCGCATTGTCAGTTGTGCCTATATTTGCCTTAGCTATTATGGTGTCCCCAACACACGATTTATCAAGAATAACGGCCTCGGGTGACTTTTCGTACACATTATTTTCCTGTGAGCTGACCAATTTCTGAAACAGCAACTCCAGATAGCGATTTTTATTGTCCATTTGAATAACAATTTTTTTAGAACTCATTCCATACCACTTAATAGTGAACTCAGATTGTTCGGAGCAGAAGACTTTCGCTTCCCCACTAGGAGACGTCCACGAGTCATGCAGCTTCAAACGTTGTTCGACAAAGCTCTTTAGTTCGATCAAAGATCCATTCCAACGGTAAACTTTACCGTCGTAATTTAGATTATTTGTACTCATTCTCTTTAACATGAACTTTGAAAATTAAGCCAGTAGCTAGCAAAAAAACTTTGCTTCTCAGTTATTATTAGGCGGACAACGAACAGTTGGGTAATACGGTAAGGTAACTTGAACGAGGTAAGCGTTAGCTTGAAAGTGGCAATTTGTGTAAAGCTGCTACAATCGTTCTGAAATCATGGTTTTCGGTGGTAAATGATAAAACAAGTAAAATTTCATTGTTCGCTATCGCAGTGTCGAAAATTTTTTGAAAACTAGTTTACAGGTGCACCTCGTCTTATAAACCTATATTAGCGTTATTTAGAGTACATGACGAGTTCAAATACGAAAGATCTAGAGAGTGGCCAAACGCATCTAAAATGATGCTTTTAGACCAAAAGTGATAAAAATACCAAAACTTGATTAATTGGCAACGTCGTTTGGAAAATTTTTCAAAGTTTGGAAAAACGCATTATCTTGGCGAGATAAAGCGACTTGTAGATTTTGTAGGTAAGAGTTAGCTTGGAAGTGGAAATCTGTGCAAAGCTGCTGCAATCGTTCTCAAATGATGGTTTTGTGTGGAAAGTCATAAAACAAGTGTAATTTCATTGTTCGCTCGCGTACTTTCGAAAAATTTTTGAAAACTATTTTACAGGAGCACCGCGTCCTATAAAGGCATATTAGCGTTATTTTGAGCACGTGAGGAGCTCAAATACGAAAGATGTAGAGAGTGGCCAAATGCATCAAAAATGATGATTTTAGGCCAAAAGTGTTAAAAATACTTAAACTTGATTTTTTGGCAACTTTGTTTGAAAAATTTTTTAAAGTTTGAAAAAACGCGTTATCTCGGCGAGATTAAGCAATTTGTAGGTTTTGTAAGGTAAGAGTTAGCTTGAAAGTGGAAATCTGTGCAAAGCTGCTACAATCGTTCTCAAAATGATGGTTTTCGGTGGAAAGTGATAAAACAAGTATAATTTCATTGTTCGCTATCGTAGTTTCGGAAAAATTTTTGAAAACTATATTTTACAGGTGCTCCTCGTCCTATAAAGCCATATTACCGCTATTTAGAGTGTATGTAGGGTTCAAATACCAAAGATGTAAAGAGTGGTCAAATGCATCTAAAATGATGGTTTTAGGCCTAAACTGATAAAAACACTAAAATTTGATTGATTGGCAACGTTGTTTAGAAAATTTTTTTTTAATTTTGAAATTAGCGTGACCTCGGCCAGATAAAGCGATTTGTTGGTTTTGCAAGGTTAGAGTAAGCTTGAAAGTGGAAATCTGTGCAAAGCTGCTACACTCCTTCTGAAATGATGGTTTTCGGAGGAAAGTGATGGAACAAATAAAATTTCATCGTTCGGTCAGGTAGTTTGGAAAAATTTTTAGAAACTAGTTTTCAGGTGCACCTTGCGCTATAAAGCCATATTAGCGTTCTTGGAGTTGAAATGCCAAAGATGCAGATAGTGGCCAAATGGTTGTAAAATGATGGTTTTAGGCCAAAAGTGATAAAAACAGTAAAATCTAATAGCTTGGCAACGTTGTCACGAAAATTTCTCAAAGATAAGAAAAACACGTTATCTCGGCGAGGTAGAGCGATTTGTACAAAATGTATTGTTAGAGTTAGCATACAAGTGCAAATCTATGCAAAGCTGATCCAATCGTTCTAAAATGCTGGTATGCTGGAAAGTGATGAAACATGTAAAATTCGATCGGGTAGTTTGGAGAAATTTTTAAAAACTAGTTTTCAGGTGCCCCGTGCGCTGCAAAGTCATATTAATTTAGGCTACATGTGGAGTTTAAATGCGAAGGATGTACAAAGTGATCAAATGCTTCTAAAATTATGGTTTTAGGCCAAAAGTGTTAAAAAAAATACTAAACTATGACACAATTGCAACGTTGTTTGGGAAATTTCTCAAAGTTGTGAAAAAACACGTTATCTCGGCGAGATAGAGCGATTTTTACAAAATGTAAAGTTACGGTTACCTTGCAAGTGCAAATCTGTTCAAAGCTCATCCAATCGTTCTGAAATGCGGTATTAGCGTTATTCGGGCTATTTGTAGAGTTGAAATGCGAAGGAGGTAGAAATTGGCCAAATGGTTGTAAAATAATGGCATTAGGCCAAAAGTGATAAAATTAGTAAAATCTGAAAGATATAAAACGTTGTTTGGAAAATTTCTCAAAGCTAAGAAAAACGCGTTATCTCGGTGAGATAGAGCGATCTGTACAAAATGTAAGGTTAGAAATAGCTTGCAATTCGGGCTATTTGTAGAGTTGAAATGCGAAGGATGTAGAAATTGGCCAAATGGTTGTAAAATAATGGCATTAGGCCAAAAGTTATGGAAATAGTAAAGTCTGATTGATTGGCAACGTTGTTCGGAAAATTTTTCAAAGTTAAGAAAAACGAGTTATCTCGACGAGATAAGGCGATTTGTACAAAATGTAAGGTTAGAGTTAGCTTGCAAGTGCTAATCTGTCCAAAGCTCATCCAATCGTTCCAAAATTATCGTTGTGGGTGGAAAGTTTTGAAACAAGTAAAATTTCATAGTTCGGTCGGGTAGTTTGGAGAATATTTTAAAAACTAGATTTCAGGTGCACCTTGCACTATTAAGCCATGTTAGCGTTGTTTAAACTACATGTGGAGTTGAAGTGCGTAGGATTTAGAAAGTGGAGAAATGCTTGTAAAATGATGGTTTTAGACCAAAACTGATAAAAATAGTGAAATCTTATAGATTAGCAGCGTTGTTTTGAAAATTTCTCAAAGTTAAAAAACGCGTTGTGTCGGCGAGATAAAGTTATTTGTACAAAAGGTAAGGTTAGAGTAAGTTTGCTAGTGCAAACTTCTCCAAAGCTCATCGAATCGTTCTTAGATGATGGTTTTGGGCGGAAAGTGATGAAACAAGTAAAATTTCATAGTTCGGTCCGGTAGTTCGGAGAAGTTTTTATAATGTAATTTTCTGGTGCACCTCCCGCGTTAATAAAGCCATATCAGATTTAATTAGGCTACATGTGGACTTGAAATGCGAAGGATTTAGAAAGTGGAGAAATGCTTGTAAAAAAATGGTTTTCGGCAAAAGTTATAAAAATAATAAAATCTGATTGATTGGCAACGTTGTTTGGAAAATTTCTCAAAGTTAAGAAAAACGCGTTATCTCGGCGAGATAAAGCGATTTTTACAAAATGTATGGTTAGAGTTGACTTGCAAGTGCAAATCTGTGCAATGCTCATCCAATCGTTCCAAAATATTGGTTTTGGGTGGAAAGTGATGAAACTGGTAAACTTCCATAGTTCGGTCAGGTAGTTTTGGGAAATTTTTAAAAACTAGTTTTCAGGTGGACCTTGCTCTATAAAGCCACGTTGGCATTATTTAGGCTACATGTGGAGTTGAAATGCAAAGGATGTAGAAAGTGACAAAATTCGGGTTAAATGATGGTTTTATGCCAAAAGTGATAAAAATAGTAAAATCTGATTGATTGGCAACGTTGTTTGGAAAATTTCTCAAAGTTAAGAAAAACGTGTTATGTCTGCGAGTTAAAGCGATTTGTACAAAATGAAAGGTTAGAGCTAGCTTGCAATTGCAAATTTTTGAAAAGCTCATCCAATCGTTAGAAAATGATGGTTTGGGCGGAAAGTGATGAAACAAGTAAAATTTCAAAGTTCGGTCGGGTAGTTTTGAGAAATTTTTGAAAATCTAGTTTTCAGGTGCACCTTGCTCTATCAAGCCATATTAGCGTTATTTAGGCAACATGTGGAGTTTAAATGAAAAGGATGTAGAAAGTGGTCAAATGCTTGTAAAATCATGGCTTTAGGGCAAAAGTGATAGTAATAGTAAAATCTGATTGACTGGCAACGTTGTTTGGACAATTTGTCATAGTTACGAAAAACGTGTTATCTCGGCGAGATAAAGCGATTTGTACAAAATGTAAGGTTAGAGTTAGCGTGCAAGTGCAAATCTTTGCAAAGCTCATCCAATCGTTCCAAAATGCTGGTTTTGGCTGGAAAGTGATGAAACAAGTAAAATTTCATAGTTCGGTTGGTTAGTTTTGAGAAATTTTTAAATACCAGTTTTCAGGTGCACCTTGCTCTATCAAGCCATATTAACGTTATTTAGGAAACATGTGGAGTTGAAATGAGAAGGATGTATAAAGTGAGCAAATGCTTGTTAAATCATGGTTTTGGGCCTAAGGTGATAAAAATAGTAAAATCTGATTGATTGGCAACGTTGTTTGGAAAATTTCTCAAAGAAAAAAAAAACGTGTTATCTCGGCGAGTTAAAGCGATTTGTACAAAATGTAAGGTTAGAGTTAGCTTGCAATTGTAAATCTGTGCAATGCTCATCCAATCGTTCCAAAATGATGGTTTTGGGTGGAAAGTGATGAAACAGGTAAAATTTCATAGTTCGGTGGTGTAGTTTGGAGAAATATTTAAAAACTTGATTTCAGGTGCACCTTGCTCTATCAAGCCATATTAGCGTTATTTAAGCAACATTTGGAGTTGGAATGGAAAGGATGGAGAAAGTGGCCAAATGCTTGTAAAATCACGGTTTTAGGCCAAAAGTGATAAAAATAGTAAAATGCGGTTGATTGGCAACGTTGATTGGAAAATTTCTGAGAGTTAAAAAAAACGTGTTATCTCGGCGAGTTAAAGCGATGTGTACAAAATTTAAGGTTAGAGTTAGCTTGCAATTGGAAATCAATGCAAAGCTCATCCAATTGTTCCAAAATGCTTGTTTTTTGTGGAAAGTGATGAAACAAGTAAAATTTCATAGTTCGGTCGGTTAGTTTGCAGAATTTTTTAAAAACTAGTTTTCAGGTGCACCTTGCTCTATCAAGCCATATTAGCGTTATTTAAGCAACATTTGGAGTTGGAATGGAAAGGATGGAGAAAGTGGCCAAATGCTTGTAAAATCATGGTTTTAGGCCAAAAGTGATAAAAATAGTAAAATGCGGTTGATTGGCAACGTTGTTTGGAAAATTTCTCATTGTTGAGAAAAACGTGTTATCTCGGCGAGTTAAAGCGATTTGTAGAAAATAGAAGGTTAGAGTTAACTTGCAATTGCAAATCTGAGCAAAGCTCATCCAATCGTTTCAAAATGAGGGTTTTAGGTGGAAAGGGATGAAACAAGTGAAATTTCATAGTTCGGTCATGTAGTTTGGAGATATTTTTAAAAACTAGTTTTCAGGTGCACCTTGCTCTATCAAGCCATATTAGCGTTATTTAGGCAACATGTGGAGTTGAAATGAGAAGAATGTAGAAAGTGGCCAAATGCTAGTAAAATCACGGTTTTAGGCCAAAAGTGATAAAAATAGTAAAATCTGGTCGATTGGCAACGTATTTCGAAAATTTCTCAAAGTTAAAAAAAACGTGTTATGTCGGCGAGTTAAAGCGATTTGTACAAAATGTAAGGTTAGGGTTAGCTTGCAAGTGCAAATCTGTGCAAAACTCATCCAATCGTTCCAAAATGCTGGTTTTGAGGTGAAATTGATGAAACAAGTAAAATTTCATAGTTCGGTCGGTTAGTTTTGAGGAAATTTTTAAAAACTAGTTTTCAGGTGCACCTTGCTCTATCAAGCCATATTAGCGTTATTTAGGCAACATATGGAGTTGGAATGAGAAGGATGTAGAAAGTGGTCAAATGCTTGTAAAATCATGGTTTTAGGCCAAAAGTGATAGAAATAGTAAAATGTTATTGATCAACAGCGTTGTTTGGAAAATTTCTCATAGTTGAGAAAAACGTGTTTTCTCGGCGAGTTAAAGCGATTTGTACAAAATATAAGGTTAGAGTTAGCTTGCAATTGGAAATCTGTGCAAAGCTCATCCAACCGTTCCAAAATGATGGTTTTAGGTGGAAAGGGACGAAACAAGTGGAGTTTCACAGTTCGGTCGGGTAGTTAGGAGATATTTTTAAAAACTAGTTTTCAAACGCACCTTGCTCTATCAAGCCATATTAGCGTTATTTAGGCAACATGTGGAGTTGAAATGAGAAGGATGTAGAAAGTGGCCAAATGCTTGTAAAATCATGGTTTTAGGCTAAAAGGTAAAAGAAATAGTAAAATCTGATCGATTGGCAACGTTGTTTGGAAAATTTCTCAAAGTTAAAAAAAACGTATTATCTCGGTGAGTTAAAGCAATTTGTACAAAATATAAAGTTAGAATTAGCTGACAATTGCAAATCTTTGCAAAGCTCTTCCAGTCGATCCAAAATGATGGTTATGGGTGGAAAGTGATGAAACAAGTAAAATTTCATAGTTCGGTCGGTTAGTTTGGAGAAATTTTTAAAAACTTGTTTTCAGGTGCACCTTGCTCTATCAAGCCATATTAGCGTTATTCAGGAGAAATCTGGAGTTGGTATGCGAAGGATGTAGAAAATGGCCAAATGCTTGTAAAATCATGGTTTTAGGCCAAAAGTGATAAAAATAGTAAAATCTGATTGATTGGCAACGTTATTTGCAAAATTTCTGAAAGTTAAGAAAAACGGGTTATCTCGGCGAGTTGAAGCGATTTGTACAAAATGTAAGGTTAGAGTTAGCTTAGAATTGCAAATCTGTGCAAAGCTCATCCAATCGTTCTAAAATGGTGGTTTTGAGTGGAAAGTGATGAAACAAGTAAAATTTCATAGTTCGGTCGGGTAGATTGGAGAAATTTTTAAATACTATTTTTCAGGTGCAGCTTGCTCTATCAAGCCATATTAGCGTTATTCAGGAGAAATCTGGAGTTGATATGCGAAGGATGTAGAAAATGGCCAAATGCTTGTAAAATCATGGTTTTAGGCCAAAAGTGAAAAAAATAGTAAAATGTGATTAGTTGGCAACGTTGTTTTGAAAATTTCTCTAAGTTAAGAAAAACGTGTTACCTCGGCGAGTTAAAGCGATTTGTACAAAATGTTAGGTTGGAGTTAGCGTGCAATTGCAAACCTTTGGAAACCTTCTCCAATCGTTCCAAAATGCTGGTTTTGGGTGGAAAGTGATAAAACAAGTAAAATTTCAAGGTTCGGTCGGTTAGTTTAGAGAGATTTTTAAAAACTAGTTTTCAGGTGCACCTTGCTCTATCAAGCCACATTAGCGTTATACACGCAACATGTGGAGTTGAAATGAGAAGGATGTATAAAGTGAGCAAATGCTTGTTAAATCATGGTTTTAGGCCAAAAGTGATAAAAATAGTAAAATGTGATTGATTGGCAACGTTTTTTGGAAAATTTCTCAAAGTTAAGAAAAACGTGTTATCTCGGGGAATTAAAGCGATTTGTACAAAATTTAAGGTTAGAGTTAGCTTGCAATTGCGAACCGTTGCAAAGCTCGTCCAATCCTTCAAAAATGCTTGTTTTTTGTGGAAAGTGATGAAACAAGTAAAATTTCATCGTTCGGTCGGCTATTTTGGAGAAATTCTTAAAAACTAGTTTTCAGGTGCACCTTGCTCTATCAAGCCATATTAGCGTTATACAGGCAACATGTGGAGTTGAAATGAGAAGGATGTAGAAAGTGGACAAATGCTTGTAAAATCATGGTTTATGGCGAAAAGTGATAAAAATAGTAAAATCTGATTCATTGGCAACGATGTTTGGAAAATTTTCTCAAAGTTAAAAAGACGTGTAATCTCGGGGAGTTAAAGCGATTTGTACAAAACGTTGGGTTAGAATTAGTTTCGAATTGCAAATCTTTGCAAAGCTCGTCCAATCGTTCCAAAATGCTGGTTTTGGGCGGAAAGTTATGAAACAGGTAAAATTTTATAGTTCGGTCGGGTAGTTTGGAGAATTTTTTAAAAACTAGTTTTTAAGTGCACCTTGCTCTATCAAGCCATATTAGCGTTATTTAGGCAAAATGTGGAGTTGAAATGAGAAGGATGTAGAAAGTGGCCAAATGCTTGTAAAGTCATGGTTTTACGCCAAAAGTGATAAAAATAGTAAAATCTGGTTGATTGGCAACGTTGTTTGGAAAATTTCTCAAAGTTAAGAAAAACGTGTTATCTCGGCGAGTTAAAGCGATTTGTACAAAATGTAAAGTTAGAGTTAGTGTGCTAGTGCAAATCTTTGCGAAGCTCGTCCAATCGTTCCAAAATGGTGGTTTCGCGTGGAAAGTGCTGAAACAAGTAAAATTTCATAGTTCGGTCGGTTAGTTTGGAGAAATTTTTAAAAACTGGTTTTCAGGTGCACCATGCTCTATCAAGCCATATTAGCGTTATTTGGGCAAGATGTCGAGTTGAAATGCGAAGGATGGAGAAAGTCGCGAAATGCTTGTAAAATCATTGTTTTAGGCCAAAAGTGAAAAAAATTAAAAAATCTGATTGATTGGGAACGTTGTTTGGGAAATTTTTCTAAGTTAAGAAAAACGTGTTATCTCGGCGAGTTAAAGCGATTTGTACAAAATGTAAGGTTAGAGTTAACTTGCAATTGAAAATCTGTGCAAAGCCCGTCCAATCGTTCCAAAATGATGGTTTTTCTTGGAAAGTGATGAAACAAGTAAAATTTCATAGTTTGGTCGGTCAGTTTGGAGAAATTTTTAAATACTAGTTTTCAGGTGTACCTCGCTCTATGAAGCCACGTTAGCATTATTTAGTGAACATGTGGAGTTGAAATGAGAACGATGTAGAAAGTGTCCGAATGCTTATAAAATCATTGTTTTAGGCCAAAAGTGATAAAAATAGTAAAATGTGATTGATTGGCAACGTTTTTCGGAAAATTTCTCGAAATTGAAAAAAACTTGTTATCTCGGCGAGTTAAAGCGATTTGTACAAAATGTAAGGTTGGAGTTAGCTTACAATTGCAAATCTTTGCAAAGCTGATTCAATTGTTCCAAAATGCCTGTTTTTTATTGAGAGTGATGAAACAAGGGAAATTTCATAGTTCGGTCGGTTAGTTAAGAGAAATTTTTAAATGCTGGTTTTGAGGTGTACCTTGCTCTATCAAGCCATGTTAGCATTACTTGGCAACATGTGGAGTTGAAATGAGAAGGATGTAGAAAGCGTCCGAATTCTTGTAAAATCATGGTTTTAGGCCAAAAGTGATAAAAATAGTAAAGTCTGATTCATTGGCAACGATGTTTGGAAAAATTTCTCAAAGTTAAGAAAAACGTGTTATCTCGGCGAGATAAAGCGATTTGTACAAAATGTAAGGTTAGAGTCGGCTTGCAATTGCAAATCTGTGCAAAGCTCATCCAATCGTTTCAAAATGATGGTTTTGGGAAGAAAGTGATGAAACAAGTAAAATTTCATAGTTCGGTCGGTTAGTTTGGAGAAATTTTTAAAAACTAGTTTTCAGGAGCACCTTGCTTCATCAAGCCCTATTAGCGCTATTTGGGCAACATGTCGAGTTGAAATGAAAAAAAATGTAGAAAGTGGCCAAATGCTTTTAAATTAATGGTTTGAAGGCAAAAAGTGATAAAAATAGTAAAATCTGATTGGTTGGTAACGTTGTTTGCAAAATTTCTCAAAGTTAAGAAAAACGTGTTATCTCGGCGAGATAAAGCAATTTATAGAAAATGTAAGGTTAGAGTTAGCGTGCAAGTGCAAATCTGTGCAAAGCTCATCAAATCGTTTCAAAATGATTCTTTTGGGTGGAAAGTGATGAAACAAGTAAAATTTCATAGTTCGGTCGGTTAGTTTGGAGAAATTTTTAAAAACTAATTTTCAGGTGCACCTTGCTCTATCAAGCCATATTAGCGTTATTTAGGCAACATGTGGAGTTGAAATGAGAAGAATGTAGAAAGTGGCCAAATGCTTGTAAAATCATGGTTTTAAGCCAAAAGTGATAAAAATAGTAAAATCTGATTGATTGGCGACGTTGTTTAGAAAATTTGTCAAAGTTAAAAAAAAAGTGTTATGTCGGGGAGTTAAAGCGATTTGTACAAAATGTAAGTTTAGAGTTAGCTTGCAAGTGCAAATCTTTGCAAAGCTCATCCAATCGTTCCAAAATGATGGTTTTGGGTGGAAAGTGATGAGACAAGTAAAATTTCATATTTCGGTCGGTTAGTTTGGCGACATTTTCAAAAAACTAATTTTCTGGTACATCTTGGTCTATCAAGCCATATGAGCGTTATTTAGGCAACATGTCGAGCTGAAATGCGATAGATGTAGAAAGTGGCCAAATGCTATTAAAATTATGGTTTCAGGCAAAAAGTGATAAAAAGAGTAAAATCTGATTCACTTGCAACGATTTTTAGAAAAATTTCTCAAAGTTAAGAAAAACGCGTTATCTCATCGAGATAAAGCGATTTGTAGAAAATGTAAGGTTAGAATTGGCTTGCAATTGCAAATCTGTGCAAAGCTCATCCAATCGTTTCAAAATGATGGTTTTGGGTGGAAAGTGATGAAACTAGTAAAATTTCATTGTTCGGTCGGTTAGTTTGGAGAAATTTTCAAAAACTAGTTTTGAGGTGCACCTCGCTCTATGAAGCCATATTAGCGCTATTTAGGCAACATGTGGAGTTGAAGTGAGAAGGATGTAGAAAGTGGCCAAATGCATGTAAAATCATGGTTTTAGGCCAAAAGTGATAAAAATAGTAAAATCTGATTGATTGGCAACGTTGTTTGGAAAATTTCTCAAAGTAAAAAAAAACGTGTTATCTCGGCGAGTTAAAGCGATTTGTACAAAATGTAAGGTTAGAGTTAGCTTGCAATTGAATATCTGTGCAAAGCTCATCCAATTGTTCCAAAATGCCTGTTTTTTGTGGAAAGTGATGAAAGAAGTAGAATTTCATAGTTCGGTCGGCTAGTTTGGAGAAATTTTTAAATACCAGTTTTCTGGTGCACCTTGCTTTATCAAGCCATATTAGCGTTATTTAGACAACATGTGGAGTTGAAATGAGAAGGATGTAGAAAGTGGCCAAATGCATGTAAAATCATGGTTTTTGGCCAAAAGATATAAAAATAGTAAAATGTGATTGATTGGAAACGTTGTCAGGAAAATTTCTCAAAGTTAAAAAAGACGTGTTATCTCGGCGAGTTAAAGCGATTTGTACAAAATGTAAGGTTAGAGTTAGCTTGCAATTGTAAATCTGTGCAATGCTCATCCAATCGTTCCAAAATGATGGTTTTGGGTGGAAAGTGATGAAACAGGTAAAATTTCATAGTTCGGTGGTGTAGTTTGGAGAAATTTTTAAAAACTAGATTTCAGGTGCACCTTTTTCTGTTAAGCCATATTGGCGTTATTTAGGCAAAATGTGGAGTTGAAATTCGAAGGATTTAAAAAGTGGCCAAGTGCTTGTAAAATGATGGTATTAGGGCGAGAGTGATAAAAATTGTAAAATCTGATTGATTGGCAACGTTGTTTGGAAAATTTCTCAAAGTTATAAAAAACGTGTTATCTCGGCGAGATAAAGCGATTTGTACAAAATGTAAAGTTAGAGTTAGCTTGGAAGTGCATATCTGTACAAAGCACACCCAGTCGTTCCAAAATGATGGTTTTGGGTGGAAAGTTATAAAACAGGTAAACTTTCATATTTCGCACCGGCAGTTTGGAGAAATTATTAAAAACTAGTTTTCAGGTGCACCTTGCGTTATAAAGCCATATTAACGTTATTTAGGCTACATGTGGTGTTGAAATGCGAACGGTGTAGAAAGTAGCCAAATGCTGGTAAAATGATGGTTTTAGGCCAAAAGTGATAAAAATAGTAAAATCTGATTGATTTCCAACGTTGTTTGGCAAATTTCTCAAAGTTAAGAAAAACGCGTTATCGTGGCGAGATAGAGCGATTTGTACAAAATGTAAAGTTAGAGTTAGCTTGCAAGTGCAAGTCTGGGCAAACATCATGCAATCGTTCTAAAAGGATGATTTCGGGTGGAAAGTGATGAAACAGGTAAAATTTCATAGTTCGGTCGGTTAGTTTGGAGAAATTTTTAAAAACTAGTTTTCACGTGCACCTTGCTCTATCAAGCCATATTAGCGTTATTTAGGCAACATGTGGAGTTGAAATGGGAATAATGTAGAAAATGGCCAAATGCTTGTAAAGTCATTGTTTCAGGCCATAAGTGATCAAAATAGTAAAATGTGATTGATTGGCAACGTTGTTTGGAAAATTTTTCAAAGTTAAGAAAAACGCGTTATCGTGGCGAGATAAAGCGATTTGTACACAATGTAAAGTTAGAGTTAGCTTGCAAGTGCAAGTCTGGGCAAACATCATCCAATCGTTCTAAAAGGATGATTTCGGGTGGAAAGTGATGAAACAGGTAAAATTTCATAGTTCGGTCGGGTAGTTTGGAGAAATTTTTAAAAATTAATTTTCAGGTGCACCTTGCGCTGTAAAGCCGTATAAGCGTTATTCAGGCTACATGTAGAGTTGAAATGCGAAGGATGTAGAAATTAACCAAATGGTTGTAACATAATGGTTTTAGGCCAAAAGTGATAAAATTAGTAAAATCTGATAGATATGAAACGGTGTCTAGAAAATTTCTCAAAGCTAAGAAGAACGAGTTATCTCCGTGAGACAGAGCGATCTGTACATAATGTTAGGTTAGAAATAGCTTGAAAGTGCAAATCTGTGCAAAGCTCATCCAGGTTTTTCTAAAATTATGGTTTTGGGTGGAAAGTGATGAAACAAGTAAAATTTCATAGTTCGGTCGGTTAGTTTGGAGAAATTTTTAAAAACTACTTTTCAGGTGCACCTTGCTCTATCAAGCCATATTAGCGCTATTCAGGGAACATTTCGAGTTGAAATGAGAAAAATGTAGAAAGTGGCCAAATGCTTTTAAAATCATATTTTTGAGCCAAAAGTGATAAAAATAGTAAAATGTGATTGATTGGCAATGTTTTTTGGAAAAATTTTCTCAAAGTTAAGAAAAACGTGTTATCTCGGCGAGTTAAAACGATTTGTATAAAATGTAAGGTTAGAGTTAGCTTGCAATTGGAAATCTTTGCAAAGCTCATCCAATTGTTCCAAAATGCTCGTTTTTTTATGGAAAGTGATGAAACAAGTAAAATTTCATAGTTCGGTTGGTTAGTTGGAAGATATTTTCAAAAAAGTCGTTTTCAGGTGCATCTTGCTCAATCAAGCCATATTAGCGTTATTTAGGCAACATGTGGAGTTGAAATGAGAAGAATGTAGAAAGTGACCAAATGCTTGTGAAATCATGGTTTTAGGCCAAAATTAAAAAAATAGTAACATCTGATTGATTGGCAACGTTGTTTCGAAAATTTCTCAAAGTTAAGAAAAACGTGTTATCTCGGCAAGTTAAAGCGATTTGTACAAAATGTAAGGTTAGAGTTAGCTTGCAATTGCAAATCAGTGCAAAGCTCATCCAATCGTTCCAAATTGCTGGTTTTAGGGGGAAAGTTATGAGAAAAGGAAAATTTCACAGTTCGGTCGGTTAGTTTGCAGAAATTTTTAAAACTTAGTTTTCAGGTGCACCTTGTCTATAAAAGGCATATTAGCGTTATTTAGGCAACATGTGGAGTTGAAATGAGAAGGATGTAAAAAGTGCCGAAATGCTTGTAGAATCATGGTTTTAGGCCAAAAGTGATAAAAATAGTAAAATCTGATTCATTGGCAACGATGTTTGAAAAAAATTTCTCAAAGTTAAGAAAAACGTGTAATCTCGAGGAGTTAAAGCGATTTGTACAAAATGTAAGGTTAGAGTTAGCTTGCAATTGCAAATCAGTGCAAAGATCATCCAATCGTTTCAAAATGCTGGTTTCGGGTGGAAAGTGATGAAACAAGTAAAATTTCATAGTTCGGTCGGTTAGTTTGCAGGAATTTTCCAAAACTAATTTTCAGGTACACCTTGCTGTATCAAGCCATATTAGCGTTATTTAGGCAACATGGGGAGTTAAAATGAGAAGAATGTAGAAAGTGGCCAAATGCTTGTAAAATCATGGTTTTAGGCCAAAAGTGATAAAAATAGTAAAATCTGATTGATTGGCAACGTTGTTTGGAAAATTTCTCAAAGTTGAGAAAAACGTGCTATCGCGGCGAGTTAAAGCGATTTGTACCAAGTGTAAGGTTGGAGTTACCTTGCAGTGGCAAATCTTTGCAAAGGTCGTGCAATCGTTCCAAAATGCTGGTTTTGGGTGGAATGTTATGAAAAAAGTAAAATTTCATAGTTCTGTCGATTGGTTTGGAGAAATTTTTAAAAGCTAATTTTCAGATGCGGCTTGCTCTATCAAGCCATATTAGCGTTATTTAGGCAACATTTGGAGTTGGAATGGGAAGGATGTAGAAAGTGGCCAAATGCTTGTAAAATCATGGTTTTAGGCCAAAAGTTATAAAAATAGTAAAATTTGATTCATTGCCAACGTTGTTTGGAAAAATTTCTCAAAGTTAAAAAAAAGTGTAATCTCGGGGAGTTAAAGCGATTTGTACAAAATATAGGGTTAGAGTTAGTTTCCAATTGCAAATCTTTGCAAAGCTCGTTCAATCGTTCCAAAAATGCTGGTTTTGGGTGGAAAGTTATGAAACAAGTAAAATTTCATAGTTCGGTCGGGTAGTTTGGAGAAATTTTTAAAAACTAGTTTTGAGGTGCACCTTGCTCTATCAAGCCATATTGGCGTTATTTAGGCAACATGTGGAGTTGAAATGAGAAGGATGTAGAAAGTGGGCAAATGCTTGTAAAATCATGAATTTAGGCCAAAAGTGATAAAAATAGTAAAATTTGATTCATTGCCAACGATGTTTGGAAAAATTTCTCAAAGCTAAAAAAAACGTGTAATCTCGGGGAGTTAAAGCGATTTTTACAAAATCTTGGGTTAGAGTTAGTTTCCAATCGCAAATCTTTGCAAAGCTTGTCCAATCGTTCCAAAAATGCTGGTTTCTGGTAGAAAGTTATGAAACAAGTAAAATTTCATAGTTCGGTCGGTTAGCTTGGAGAAATTTTTAAAAACTATTTTTCAGGTGCACCTTGCTCTATCAAGCCATATCATGGCTATTTAGCCAACATGTGGAGTTGAAATGAGAATAATGTAGAAAGTGGCCAGATGCTTGTAAAATCATGGTTTTAGGCCAAAAGTGATAAAAATAGTAAAATCTGATTCATTGCCAACGATGTTTGGAAAAATTTCTCAAAGTTAAATAAAACGTGTAATCTCGAGGAGTTAAAGCGATTTGTACAAAATGTAAGGTTAGAGTTTGCTTGCAATTGCAAATCTGTGCAAAGCTCATCCAATCGTTCCAAAATTCTGGTTTTGGGTCGAAAGTTATGAAACAAGTAAAATTTCATAGTTCCGTCGAGTAGTTTAGAGAAATTTTTAAAAACTAGTTTTGAGGTGCACCTTGCTCTATCAAGCCATATTAGCGTTATTTAGGCAACATGTCGAGTTGAAATGAGAAAGATGTAGATAGTGGCGAAACGTTTGTAAAGTCATGGTATTACGCCAAAAGTGATAAAAATAGTAAAATCTGATTGATTGGCAACGTTGTTTGGAAAATTTCTCTAAGTTAGGAAAAACGAGTTATCTCGGCGAGATAAAGCGATTTGTACAAAATGTAAAGTTAGAGTTAGCTTGCAATTGCAAATCTGTGCACAGCACATCCAATCGTTTCAAAATGATAGTTTTGGGTGGAAAGTGATGAAACAAGTAAAATTTCATAGTTCGGTCGGTTAGTTTCCGGGAATTTTCGAGAACTAATTTTC
>JBAHVQ010178453.1:0-16889 GCA_036872915.1 Nanipora kamurai
GAGCTTGACGAACGTCCTCTGTTGTTCTGATATTTACCAAGCTCCCACATGAGCAGGCTTTCTGCTCAGTGTTTAAGCAAGCATGAAGAATATTGTCCAACTAACAACATTGCTCGTGCCTGAGTGAGCAGCATGAAACAATCGTGATCAGTCTACAATATTGTTCATATACGATCAAACATGTTGTGCGGGCATGACGAAGTACCACGGGTGAACGGCAATCTTACAACAGCCACGAACTTGGTTGTCGTATCAAGTTGTATTTTGCCAGTCTTGTTCTATCATGATGAGAATGTTGTAACAGGCTTGTTGAACCAACAAACCTGTAACAACCTGTGAGATTTTTCGTGTGAAGATGGTGGCCGAGAAAAAAATACGAGAACATGGAGCGAGCCAGCCCTCTTGGTAGGGCTAGCCCTTGTAAGACAGCTGGATTTTAGCTCGCTTATACATCAGAATTTCCTAGCCCGTTGAGGAAAGTCGGCCTTAGAAAGTTACAAATGCGCATGTGTACATTGATGTTTCCAGCTCTCCCAGGAGGGCCAGCCCTCTTGAGTGAGTTGACATGGCAAATTTGCAGCCTTCCTAGGCGAGATCTCGGGTAGTCAACAGCGTGATCTCGCCTAGGAGAGCTGGCCGTCCTCTCATGTAAATGAAAATAAATTTTACAACGGATTTGACCGAATAGCGAGATCTCTGCAAAGAGGGCCAGGCCTACTAGGACGGCTAGCGCGCTTCCATATAAACACCACTTAAAAAATCAAGAAGTTGGACTTCTGGTCAATTGAATATCCTGTAATTTAACTGCAATTTAAAACATATCATCATTTATCAGATATCTTAACGCCTATCTTGCTGTATAACTTCTCATCTTGAGATTTCGTAATACCTACATGGTGATTCATCAGAAATTAATGATGAAATTTTAGCAAAACCTTACCATGGTAACTGCTGCGCTGATTTTAAGTAATAGTTAAAATATGAGCGGCCTTCTTTAAATGCCCATGAAGATCGGACGCAATTATTTTAACTGACTTATCAAATGAACAAAAGAATGAAGCTTATTAGTATTCTTAACTTTGATAGAGAAATACTAATAAGGCTAATTAGTATTCTTAACTTTGATAAAGATCACTCATGTCCAACAGTTGACCTTTATTGAGATGTACAAAGGTATACATGTGACTTGAATGCTCCGTTTTGACTGCTTGCTGCTCTCGTTAATTATTCATCAATTTGATAAGGGTAAATTAAAGCCTAATGAGGGCTCCATGGATGATGCGGTTCGCTCATCATGTTCTGCTAGCAACAATTTTATTCATCAAATCGTGAGCCATCCACGAATTACAGTACTATTCGGCGAATAAAATGTTAGTTCATAACCGAGCCGAACTGGTTGCAAAAACGATAAGATTATTGTTGTCCTTTTCCAACGTTTTTTAGTCCCTAGAGTGAACATACGAAAGATGAGCTTGTCAAATATTTAAAGGTTGTGCTTTGAGATGGTACTCCCTTGAGATTAGGAAAGCAGAACCATCTAAAATTTATTCATGATCGTGTACGTTGACTATCCATGCGAATGAACGGAAAGGAAAGCATTTTGACTGATTTTTTCCTGTTTCAAGAAAAGGAAGGATGTTTCGCTTGCGATTCCGTATGATATAACTACGAGATGGAACACAGGATACAAACTACGTTCACTTCAGGTGGGAAAGTCAGCTGATAGCTAGAGTACATAGGCTTTTAACAATGGTATTTCACATCTAAATCTGTTATTCTAGGTCTGGGAACAACATATCTCATCGCTACAAATCTAGGATTGCCTATGTAACCGGTTAATCAGTTGTCATGTGTGTGATAAAGGATTTAATATCGAGAGCAATATAAACTGCCACGATCTGGGGCTGTAGGTCCCGAATGGACCTCCAGACTCCACGTGCGATGTGAAATCCTTCATGAAACGAGTAAACATTGATTAACCCCCTTATTTTATGACAAATCCACAGTTAAAAGGATTTTATGCTTTAGTTCAGCGTAGAAGAAACGTAAGAAACTCAGTAGCATGCGGTAAGCAGTGTACATGATAAATGGTTATCACACTGTTTTCAAAAAAAAGCAATGCGATAAGTAGTTATCTCATTCTTTTGAAAGGTTATCACACTCCGCAGTACTGATAAGTAAATAATGATAAGTGTTAAGTTTTTTCTTCCCGTAAAATTGATACTTTTTCCCAAAATATATTTCGTTCGTTTTGTTTTATTTGCCCCCCAAAACCCTGGCATTTTGTAGACTGTAAATGTCAGAAAATAACGGCGCCATGAAGTGCCTAACCGAGGCGGTGAAGGACATTCTATAGAGGAATTTCATGTGACGTGAAAACGGCCATGTTTAAGGGCAACAACAAAGATCCGACGTTCAACAGAGAAAATGATCGATAGAAATACTGTACTTTTGTTTTCAAGCACTAACCTTCCAACAAGGGAATATGTGAAATCCCTGTACTTTTTGCTGGACGTTAACGTGCTTATGAAATCTGAAAATCGAATTCCTTATTCGATTCCCTTAACAGGTAACCACAGAATAATGGGGAATGCCACTGAAATAGCGAAGCGCATAGATGACGTCACCATCGTCAATTTTTCAATGTTTGTTAAGTATTTTCTCCTGAATTCTACGTCCAAACAATTGAAAAAGGGACACTTGGGAATTCTTTACAGTCATTCTTGGTATGTCTAATCTCCTTTTGGATTCAAAAATCGCAACTGTGCGGAGTGCTATTGTTTCGTGTCGATTATTGCAGTTGGTTTGATGGAAACATGTGAAGTTTTTGCTTGATGACGTCACTAGTTGTGCAGGCTAGATAAGTGAAATCTTAAATATTAGACATACACCCTAGTATTGTTTGGAAGACAGCGAAACTTTGCAGCAACATTAGTATTTAAGTCCTTGATTAGCTGCTTGTCTTCTTATAGTAACCATAGCAACACACTTGGTTCCAGACCCCTTTTTTCTTACCTAACAAATACAATTTTTTGCGATCACTGAATGATTGTTGCTGACCTCTTGCTGTTTATGAGTTTGGCCCAAGATTCTTAATGCGAGAAACAGTATTTTTCAGAGTTGTCCATCACTCTTGAAAATATAACTGGTATTTACTTACACCTTCCAGGGGCTTGGTGCCTAGTATGTTGCCTTGGTAATGATATAAATATAAACATCCAGTCAACTACTTAAATAATAACATTGCTTCCAAGTCTCATGGTCTCACGAGCAATACCAGGGTAGATATCCAAAATATATAACTTCACTTATCTTGCCTGCTCAACTAGTGACAACATCAACCAAAAACTCCAAATGCTATCATCAAGGAAAGGGCAAATGATAAAGAAAAAATTTCAACAGAATTCTTGATCACCCCGTGTTTATCCCCTAATGAATGAGGATATCGAATGTCAATTTTTTGGTTTCATAAGCACTTTAAGAAGTACTTGAAGTCGTGATCCCTCTTTGGAATTAGTCAATGTAAATTAGTTTGTGGAAGAGACTTTTTAGCCCTTCGTTTGCTCGGTGGTGCACCACAATGGACATGCCACTATGTGGGTCAATAAAATGCCAGATTCTTGGGAAAATCACAACGAAATACTGAAGAAATATCTTTAAGGAAAATGTAAGGACTTTTTGGAGTAAAAGGAGATTTTACGATTTGGTACACTTTAACAAAAGTCCTCGGATACCAAATTGATCAACGATAATGGTTTGTAGACCAGCAATGATTTATGTAACATATTTGCATCATATCAGATAACGTTTATTCAGTCTTGGTTACGTCTTAGTCTATGCTAAAAGTAAGCTATACTTATTCAAAGAAGATGCACCCATTCAACATGAACTTGACAGCTGGTAAATGTCTCACTCAACTATTTTTTCGTATTATTATCCTAAATTATCAACACAAAGTTCCTGGCAGTCTTGCTTTCTATGAAACAATTACTTGCTCTTCCTATGTGTATATGGTTAAACTTCGACATTCTAGGCAAGAACAAAAATCAACAATGTTAGTTTACATGCTGGCATCACCTACAAAGTGGCGTACCCAAGCGTGCTTGGGAGTACAAACTCCTCTCCACTCCATCCACTCCCGTATTAGGGTAGGATGTCAGTGTGACACGTGTTGCTCATTTGATCTTTTACTTTCAAACAAAACCTCCTGACGAGAAATTATATAATGAGCGGGTCGTTTGACTGTAAAAATAAATGAGAGTTAATGAATGAAATGCCTATTCAGAAATATGTTTATAAAATCAGTCGACTGAATTCCACTGCTAATTAGCGGGAGGGTTTTTAATGTTTTAAAAGATGTGTACATGTAATTGAAAATACTCAAATAATCTAACAATTCATCGAGGAAATAGTGAGGTTTTCAGTATCTCGACTCAAAATGTGCCCTGTTTTCGTACAACCAGAACGCCGAAAATGGCCTGATAATTATAGCAACTGCAAAAGATCTGGGAGACCATCCGAAAGGACTACATCAAAATCTAGCAGGATACTCCTTTCCTTCCATGGGGAACTTGTATCATTTTACTCTGGCTAACACCAGACGATCTTAGTTGTTAAAGGCAGAGATGTGGCAGGAAAGGAGTTAACGGTCACTTTTTAATTTTTGGGCGAAAATATCAATTACATTAACTGTAAATACCACAATGACAAATAAGCTTATTTGTTGTCGGGTCGCATTTAAGTTGTATTACATACTGTACAGACCCTAGATAAGCTAAAATGAACATAATTACATCGGGTTCGTTTCTTCCAGCAAAAAGAACAACTGTACTTCAAAAATTCATTAATAATTCAGGAGGAAAATACAAGGGAAAATCATAACCGTGTCTTATCTTTATATGTGATAAAGACACGCTAGTTTTCCTCGTCGAATTTTCTCGGCTTAGGCAACATTAATTATCAAACTTTCTTCTTGAATTAGCATGTTGAGTTGTTCGTTTTTGAAGTCATTCAAAAACTTCATCATATCAGTTTTATAGGATCAAAAACACTCAGCTGTTGCATCGTGTTTTATATCCGATAAAATACTTCTACTTAACTATTACATAAAATATTGATTATATGGACCACGTGTCCTTCTTCTGGGTTAAAAGTGTTGAAAATGACGTTCAACAGCCAAGTCATACTAATTGTTAGACGACCCTTTTCTTTATACGATTATGCTTTCAAACAGCAGGATCTTTATTTGGGTCGTCAGGGGGACAGCTCTTGTAACCAATGCTTCCACAGCAAATACACCTTTTTATCTTGTACATTTTATCGTGCACTCTCTCACAGTTAATTCTCGACTGCGTCAAACGCGTGTCAAATTGTCTCTCCTTAGATCTATCTATCTATTATATCGCGTCCTGTCATTGTTCATTGTGCACCCGATATCCTATATGTTTCATATTACATAATCATAGATCTCATAAGAAGCAACTGTTGTCTAGGATACTGCAACTGCTGTCTAGATACTGGGTACAAAGAAAAATCTTAAAAATTTTACCACTATTTACTACAAAAAGGTCAACGAAATAATAAGATTATTTAAGAATTTTCAATTCAAATTATTTTGTATTGATATTTCAAGAATAAGATAAATGCCTTGGAGTACACGTACTTGATCACGGTTTGCAATTGCTCTTTTTATTTTCGCAATAAATCCACGCTTCAGACTATTTCCTCTGAGCCTATCTGCCGCATTTAGTCAGTGTTTGCATGACACCCCAGATTACGCGTGACGGAAATCATCCGTACAAGCATGTACTGCAAGAACAGATACTTTGGTCTCCTTTAATCTTCACTCGCCATGCTACGGTTCTCTAATGTAAACTGCGTCCCAATCAGAGGATGGAATGTCAAAAACTACGCCAGTTTGTTTCTCTTTAGACACTGAAGACTAGTGGTCGACAGCTTAGCGGTATGGTATCATCCCACATTAATCGTATGTTCTTTTAACACCTCCTGTGGTCTTTTCAAAAAGCTATGCAAAGTTTTGATGACAAATGCTGAAGGAAGTTCATACTCATTATCCTCGAAAATTCAAAAGCTTCGCCATTATCAATTTACTTTTCCTTTTAACTCTTTCCTGTCCGAGGACTTTCCCCTAGACGAGTAAAAGCCGGTGTGAAGATAAGAAGTTTGCTCTTTTCCAAGTCGTTTTTCTTTTGCTTTTTAATGGGTGAGACGTTCGATGAATAAAATCGGTGTTATGACTCGTTCTTGACGGTTAAATTTTAGTATTATGACCGAAATGAACCACAAGTTCGTCGTCTTGAGGTCTTTCACGGAACAGGTCGAGATAGTATCCGATACTATATATAGTTAGAGTTAATGATAAGATATCATTCTTTTTTATTTCATCACCAGCTATGAAGACTATATAGCGCATACATCTGTCCGCTTTCTCGGCGAGCTTTGGTGTGGTTCAAGAGTTCCGCTTGCAAATACATTAATGAACGTGAATGGGCGTAAGAGCACATATCATCGGTGCAAGTTCGCAAACGCACTCACAATCATTCATCTCATATTAGTTAGAACTACAGGAAATAATTAGCTTTTGAATCGAACTTCACACAGTGATGAATTAAACGAAATTATAGTCATTTTGTTCAAGGTTCCAAGCTGAATTATGCTACACTCACCTTCTTGATACATTTACCAATTGTCTCATATAAGGGTTCGGAACCTTTATCACATACTAGACCCACGTCGCATGTACCAGAGAATCCCCAAAGGCCATCGCAAGATTCCCCTTCGACTTTGGCGCAAACCTGGCAGCATCCACAAACACCAAACGTTAGGCCGCCCTTGCATGTTTTTTTCAACGTTTCAACTGGTGTACAACCAGAATTCAAATCGCAGTAGCAAGACAAAGCATCCGAACCAGCGAACAATACCAGGAACACCAAACCCAGGAAAAGAACGACCTTCATCATCGCCAAGTTTTAGTTAGCCTGACCTTTCTCTTCGACTTATCTTTATAATGTTGATCGGTTAGTTCAAGTGTTAGTTTATATCATGCTGTACTTCTCGCCGATATGCTCATTTACACTGCGGGTCATAACCAATACTGAATTACAACTATACGTCTATGACGTCTGAATACATTGTGTCCATCAATGGTTTCGGATTATCTTAGCCCAACCTTGATTGTATCACAGTTATTCATGACGGCGTACATGAGGTTCAACGAAGACATTGTTAACCTTGAGACAAGTGAACTTTTCGTAGAAACTGAAAAGGAAAAACATGTCCGAGGTAGCTCACTACAAGTTAAAAAGAAGCACGGTTTCGTCAGTCTTAGATCTGAGTTTGAGATATATTTAAAATAGGCTTTAGGGGCGCACTTCCCGTGTTTTTGTTTGACTTACGTCAGCGCGACGTTGATGGAATTAACATGGTAACAGCAACATGCTTTAACCACGAAGGAACAATGTTCCCGTTCCTTGTTTGGAATTTTCATTAGTGACCATGGCGGGGGTCACTAATGAAAGTTCGGGGTCACAAAACGTTCATTATTAGAAACTGCCGTGCATTGTTTTTAATTCAATACTTACACAGCGCAGATTAAAGTGCCTTATTTTTCTATGTTTATGATGTGACTTTAGACTTACAGACTGATATTTTCTTCTTACAAAATCAAGAACTTATTCTGCTTTAAAGATCCTATTCCTCATGAACTTAAATCATTTGTGGTTTATCAATATATTTGTGCGGGGTGTAATTATCGTTATATACTGAGGCGAAACAACTAATCTCACCACAAAGATATTTCTGCTGGTAAGAACTCACACATCTCTTACCACTTGCAAAAATCACACAATCGTAAGAATCTGTACTCTGCTTCTTGTTTTAAAATTTTAGATTCCACTGAATCGGATTTTCAACTAAAACTTAAAGAAGCTTTTTACATTAATAAAATAAACACAGAACTCAATATTCAAATCCAACTCGTCAACACTATTTTCAACCTATAACCTCGCTCTCACCACTTTGTATCTTGTAATATGTCCACACTAATATGTTATTATCTTATTATCGTAATATATAACTACTAAAGGTGAGTGAATCCTTGGAATTTAAATTTGAATTTCAAAATCACAACCCTATGTATATATAAATAAACAGTGAGAATCTACTTGTGAATTACAATAAAAATTGATAATGTCCTTTGCTGGTACACCAGCCCGTTTCAGCAGAACTAGAAAATACAGGCGTTTGTTTGCCTTCTTAATGGTTTCCGTAATGTGATTGTTCCGCAGTAGGTTACTGGAAATCATAAACCCTAATACCTTAGCACTGTCCACAAATGAGAGATCTTTCCCACGAATCGTAACAGGATCAAAAACATATTTGTTCCTTTTGAATTCAGTAATGAGTTCCTTGCATTTATCTAAGTTGAGCTGCATATGAATATAGAGCGACAGCTGGCCCGAGTTCAACTGACCGAGATTTGATTTGATTTAATAAAGATCATATCCCTTCGCAGCAAATCTGAACTACGGGAAATTTACAATTATATGTCATAAAAATAGATAGATATTTTACAAGTAATACTAAAATATATCTATAATACATCATAAGAAGGAACAATTGAAAAATTAGGTTAGGATCTAAGTACAAAGAGGGAGTATTGAACTACGAATAAAAACAAACAACAGTTCTATCTCGAATTAAACATGAGGATAGCAGTTGGAATGAAACTGTTCATAAAACGATTAGAACAGTTCTTGATTTAACTTACTTCGTGCGTGACTCTCACTTTCGAGCCTTGGTCGATTCCTGTTTTATTCCCGCCAAGTACTTTTCTATAAAAGAACTAACCTTTTAAATAATAGGACTCCCTTTCTGAATCTTTGTACATTTACTCAATCTGCTTTGCCGTCGAGCACCTCGATTACAAAAGAGACCCACATCGCATGTACCTCCCTGTCCCCACAGACCACAAGATTCGCCTTCGACTTTTGCGCAAACTTTACAGCAGTGACAAAGCCTGTTTGTAAGACCACCCTTGCATGTTTTTTTCAAGGCTTCGACTGATGGACAAGAGGTTGAGCGGCCGCGGTGGCGACCTTTTTTGCGGCAGGGGGAACATCTCAATGCATCAGTAACAGCGAGCGACGCAAAGAGCACCAGTCCAAGGAGAAGAACGAGTTTCATCATCGGCGTTTTTTCGTAAAATATGTACTTTCTCTTCTGGTGATCTAAGAAGTTTTAATCCGCTAGCTGAAATAACTTCGGTCCCATGTTTATATATTATGAATTGTAACCACCATGACGTAATGAATGCATAGCCTCCATGTAAATTTCCTGTGGCTTGACGAAGTCAACCCTCGAGTGCTCTCATCTTGAAATTAATTTAAGTTCATGCTGGACGTTATTAACAGTTGAAACAGAACTGATCCCCATTCTAATTTCAGGAATGGGCATTTTTTCAGGTGAAACGCGAGACACCCCCAAACTTATCTGATTGGCTAATGCATTTGGTAAGGCAGCACGTTGAGAAAGTGTTAACCCCCAAATATAGAAGTTACTCTAGCTGTTTTGTATTCTCTTACTACAAAATCGACAGGAGAAAGGTTCTGGAATACAATTTTATCGATTGGCGGTAAAGAGAGAAAAACTTTTGAATATAGAGTTCAGACAAATCCAATACGAAAGTTTTCAAGTACATCGAAACGCCTACTCTGCAGCGCGCAGTTTGAAGGGAACGTCGGAATATCCCCCGTAAAAAGTGAAATATCCACAATCTTCCCATGGCAAAACGTGTTCAAACCAAGAATAATATAAGGATAGGTCTCAAGCTCTGAAAGAACGCATCAACCATCGACAAAAGCAGACAAGCGGGAAGATCATTAGTTTCAAGGTTCCGACTGATGCATAAAAGGGACGACAAAGCGGAGGCACCTCAAATCTCAGTGCTTCGGTACCACGGAGCGACGCCACGAAAACCAAGCCTATGAGAATAACGACCTCTATCGTCGTCTCCTTTGATTCAAATATGGTCTTTCTCTTCGGTTTATCTTTGTGGTGTCAATTAGCTAGCTTAAGCTTTAGTGCTATGCTGTTAGTATAACGGATTTGCTTAGAGATTGAGAGTCCTGACCTCCGTATAGCTATAAAATTACTGTTGAACATTGTCTGGGCCGTAGCAAAGTAATTTTCAGGATTTGGGAGAAGGCTATTGCCTACTGGGCGGCTGAACCGAAGGGCAAGAAAGATTAGAGCAGTGGGTATTTTGGCTTTCTCAAAAGTTAGTGCAAACATGCTGAAACCCAGTTTGTGTAAGCAATGTATTGGCTCGAAGCAACAGAAACATAAATGAACAACTTCATATTTGTTCTCTGAAGCGCGTGACCGGTGTCCAACCAAATGTAACCCATTAAAATTATTTGGGGCCCACCCCTAGCTGGGCTTTGATTGCTTCTATCAACATTTCCTCTCTGACGCATTCTGTACACAAGGATGTACGCAGGATGACGTTAGTAAAGTTCAAAGTGAACATTACAGGTGTTTTTCATTGACACCACAACGTTTTATAATTTGATTTTGGATTTTTTCCAACCAGTGATCTTCCCCTTGCTGCGTAAAACCATCTGGAGTAAATAACTGGCCAAGTACAACCTAACCTTGGTAGGAAAAAGGTTGACATTCTTTATCGTTTTGGAAACAGCAGGCAAAAACATACGGACAGGAAAAAATGTGGGAGGTACAAAGGTCTGTGTGAATGAACTATCGGAAAATTAAAATGTCAAATGGTTACTTAGTTAACACATGGTGCACTCACGTTTAGCTTTCGATCGAAATGAGCAGTTTTTGCCTTACAACATTTCTTGCATCACTTCTAGCCATTCAGTAGTGAAACTCTACACTTTAAATATGGTTTTTCACGACATTTCGGGAACATGCTGAACTGCTTACAACTGACATGTGAACGTTCGTCAAACTCGTGTCCTCAGAAAAACAATTTCTAAACTCGAGATGGAAATCAAACTCTCAACTTTCTGATGAGACGCTCAAGACTCATATGCTGACCTAAGATGCAGGTTTGTTATGTGTGCCTGCCTAAACTGAAGCCATGATATATTAATAATTATTGGAATGACCTGAACCTTAAACATAAATATCTGTGCATGAGCGGGAGCTTCGGGTTATAGCAGACGTCATGTGAACGCTCGTCAAGCTCCTTATCTCAGAAAAACGATTTCTGAGCCCCAGGCGGGAATCGAGCCCGCAATCTTCTGATGATCGATGAGGCAATCTCGTTTCGTCTTAAATAACACGAAGATCCAACGTGCACCCATTGGTTTTGAACATTCAACTATTTCTTACATATAACTTCGACGTCTTAGCTAAACCTAACACTCGAAATTGGGTAAAAAATGTACGTTTTCGCGAAACATGCGGGGCTTAGTTTGCAGAAATTTAAAAACTCCATTGATTATTATTGTTATTTTATTGTTAGCCATAAAGGAGAGGTGGCAACCCCGGACTCACTGATCTTGATGTATTTCATGCTTGATCGAAGCAAAAACATCATGGCTGAACCACTTTCAATATGTGCACTGACTCATGTAACCGCTGGACAAATGAACCTGTTTAAAATTATCAGGGCCCCCCTCCGTGCATCTCTCGCTACCTTTTGTTTTCGGATTCTTATCCGCAATATTAACATACTCCATGGAGAGAAACTATTACTTACTCCGTATAGATATTTATTACTTACTCTGTAGAGATATAATATTAAACTTATGTTTATCAATACAACAGTGACATCCATACATCCACTTTAAGTTGAACAATATTCTAGTCTACAAAGATGCAGTTCAATAAATCCTCTCCCTGATTTAAACAAGGAACTGTTTTCTTGCCATTAAGTTCAAGGATCGTTTGTTGTCTTCAAAGTAACTTGACTGAGTGGTTCGGAATTCTCGTAGTCTACACAGTTTTCTTCAAAAAAAAAGCGCGTGACATTAATGAGAAATATAGCATAAAAATCATAGCATAGTTTAAGTATAGTACCATTTTCTGGTCATTATCCATTACTACTTCACTATGGCAACCCGAGCAATTCAAAATAACTAACCTGGAATAGGCCATTTTCGAGATGCTTTTTCCACTGTGTTAACCAAGACCCAGTTAATAACCATTCATATATGAAAATTACTTTACACACTTTTTAATGAAATCTCAAGTTCGTATCAATTGATTGGTACTGAAAAATTTAAGCTTGCGGTAGTCACTCAGTGATTAGCCGATTTGTGCCGGACAAAATCTCGAAGAACAAATTTGGGGTAACGTTTCATTGCAAACTGTGACATATTACCCGCATGAAGAAGCAATTTTCTGACTCGAGTTTTTATGCATAATTTCAAAAAAATTTAGTTTCGACCAGAACTTCGGACAGGAAGCAGATCTGTATATCGGCTGTCCTTCTTCCGCTTCACTCACGCAGCCTGCTTGCGGGTGAGTTAAAGTTCCTATACAACGAAAATTCACCCGAGCCTTTTATGATTGCAGTTAATAGAACACTTGAAATCATGAAAATCGGCTTTTTAAATGACTTTCATTTCTTCTCTCATTCTTGTTTTATGTTCTATGACGTCATGCGTTGTGTACAGCATAAGTCAGAAAATTAGCCATATCTTGGTTTGGTTAAACTAAAGTTGCTTAGACAATACAAACTTAACCAGCCCAGAACCCATAGGATGTTTGCGTTGTCTGGATCAATTTAGTGAAAGCAACCAAAGATATAGCTGATTTTCAATTTCGTATGTACACAACTTATGACGTCATAGCTCAAATTGCATACTTGGTGACTCAAGAATGACAGAAGATCTGAACATTCTCTTGTTTTTTGACTCATATCTTGAGTTTTACAAGATGACTATATTCGGTATATGTTTTGTTTTATATGTAAAAGCTAATTTCATGATTTTAAGTGTTCTTCTAAATACAGTCATAAGAAGCCATGGTGAATTTTCGTTGCATAGGCACTTTAAAATCTAGTCGGGTTGGTTAAGCGTTATTTTCGATGAAGGAAGTTTCCGACTATGAGGATATTGTAATTTTAAGACCCAACCGGGACCTGTTGCGAAAAATGCAACATCGGGTGCTCCGGCTGAGAATCGAGACCTCGCGAATCTAGTGCGATGCTCTAACCACTGAGCTACGGAGACCGTTGCCGAGAGCATGGTCACGAGTTCTGAATCTACTGTGAGAAATGTCGACGAAGAGAATAGGGTATATTCAACGAATATTGTTGCATTTACACTAGATTAATAACATCATTAAGTGAACATCTTAAATGTTATTAATCGAGTGTAAATCCCACATATATTCGCTTGATAACGGTTAGTCTGGTTGGCCAAAGCTGGAACTAAGACAAGAAAAAGGTGACTCGACCTTTATATGTTAAAAGAAACTGCATACGCATCGATACCCATGATATTCAAATGAAGTCAAAAAGAGATTAAAATTTTTATTTTCCTTGTTTTGGACGGATAATTCCGTGGCAAGCAAGAGTACGTAGTCGGTGAGGTTTACGCTGTGGTGCTAAAAACTCCTTGCCCAGTTTGAGCACCCAAGCATGAGTAGCCTTTTGCTAAAATATTCATTAAACTGAATCGTTATCTTTTTAGTCCACAATGCAGTAGTAAATACTTGAACATTTGTAGAGTACATTGCTAAAATGTTCAACAAAGTAAATCATAGTCTTTCCATTCTACTGTCTACTTGGGATGCCAGAATAAATCACTCACCTTTTTTCTACATGTACCGCTTTTATTAAAATCAATAAACTGGTACTTTGATTTCGGTCCTTTATCACAGAACAGGCCACAGTCGCATTCGCCTTCAACGCCAAACGGGCCACCACATGATTCACCTTCGACTTTAGCACAAGTTACACAGCATCCGCAAACGCCAGCTTTCAGACCACCCTTACAACGTCGCATCAGAAGAGCGAGTGGTTGACACTTGACCTGTTTGCACGGCAAGCAGCTCAAGGCGTCTGTGCTCGTAAGCGACATAAAAAACCCAAAACCAAGTAAGAGGGCAATATTCATCATCACCGCGATCTTTTGGCTTGATTCAAGGGAAATTCCTTCAGCTATTTTGATCGGGTAGTCTCAACAGCTTTGAGCGAGTGGCGTTGATGTCAGGAAATAGTCGTATTTATACAGTGCAAGATGAATAGTCATGGATTTGTTAATCGATGCAAGGGGATCTAAAGATCCAAAGAGTTTTGTTTGCGGAAATATGCCCCTGTCAAGATAAGGACTACTTATATGAGCTTAGCTAGCCTGACTAATAACGTTGACGAGGGCCATAGACAGCGAAGGAAAGTTAAAACCTTATGACGACGAGCTACGTTAAAATCTTTCATCTTCGATTAACCATCTTATTTTATAAAATAGTAACAACACAAATTTTTTTTTTTTTAATTAACTGAGAAAGAAACATTTGGAGATGGAAATCAGACGGTTCATTCGTGTATGATAAATAGAGCAATAAGTGTTCATTACACTGGTTTGTGTGCTTATCACACAATGTATTCTAATCAGTTAAAGAGAGGATGTAATGCTTCGGTTGGAACAGTCATATGAATAATGATGAATTAATCATCGTTGTGTGGTTGCCCTCGTCAAACTTGGCTGACTGCAGGGAATCTCGTTTGCTTTGAAGTCAGTGACGTGTGAGATACCAAAGTACCACTGCCAAGAAAATTGTGCGTTTTAATAAGTGAAATTTTCTGAAAACATTAAACGATGTCAAATTGCTTCCCATCCTTTATTCATATTCACCATTACGCCAACTCTTTGAGAGCAAATGTGGAGAATACATGTCATTATTCTAATTAACAGAAGCGTTAACCCTTTGTTCAACTGCGACCTTAGTATACAAGAGTGTATTAATCTTTTAAAGGAGTATGATAACTTATCGGATGCTAACGTGAGCATAAACACAAACATAAGGAGAAAACAAAAGGCAAAACATAGGAATGAAGTCAAGCCTGTGGCATAAAAATCGTCATAAGCATAAGCCAAGAGCCGAACCAAAGACAAAACAAAGAAAAATTCTTGTTGTTTTGTCTTTGCAAGTCCCAGAGGAGAAGTCATACTTTGTTTTCGGTTTGATCTTGTCCTTATGCTTACGTCGCAGGTGTGACCCAGGCCTTAATTTCGGTTTACGACCAACGTTACGTTTCTTCTACATGAAACTGCTTCGGCGTCCTGTTCGCTGTTTTCTTGGTCCAACAATATTTAAGTACCTTAATATATTTCTGTTCTTGTGGAACATCAATTGTTGTTGGTGAAAAAAGAAATGCAACAAGATATTTTGGTTGTAGAACGTTAGGGTCATATTTCTCAAATCCATTAATAATTCGTGAGATTTTTATACAACCAGTGCACTGTTTTCGATCTCGTGTTAGGACTTCACATGTCAGTAAAACACCAGATGTAACCACAAATCAAACAAAAGTGTTTGATAAGTGATGGAACTCTACAGTTTACTGCCTTATCGAACACCAGTGAGCAAATTATGTCACTTCAAACTTTGCTTATAGCAATTCATACTGTTACGTTGGGCTAGGAATTCCTGTTTTGAATGTTAGTTAGCAGAAATTGGCCCATGTGGAAGCTTGGTTTTTCGCAAGTGACGTATGAACGTTCGTCAAGTTCATTTTCTCAGAGTTAAACGATCGTGTTACTTAGTCCCAGATGCACTTACTTGTGCTTATAGCATTCAGGTTTTCACATTATTTCCATATCGTGGTTTCCGTATATGCAACACAAATGACGAGTTTGTACCTTAACTCGCCATGTGAGTCTTGGTAGTTCAATAGTAAGAGCGTCGCACCCATCATCAGAAGGTTGAAGGTTCGACGTGCTTTTAGGGCTCACAAGTCATTTTGCTGAGGAAACGAGCTTGGTAAATGTTGGCAAGTGCTCTACACTCATGTTTACTACCAGGCTGAGATAGCCAGTCAAAACAGCTCTTACCACTCACCGTAAGGCGGGGGAAGCAGGCGTAAATTTTTTTTTCGGGGGAAGCAAAACCGTTCAACATTTTAAAATTCACCGCTTTTAGCTTTACAAGGCCATATCTTTAGCTTTCAGGGAGGCCTAGCCCCAGAACGACCTCAGAAATCTACCTATGTACCAATGGCTGTTTTGATTGAGGTGATGTTGAGCTACGATCTCATTTATTACCAACACGTGCGTGAATTCAGTAACCAGAATGCTTTGTTACATTGTTTTTCCAGTATAAAGACAATATTTAAAGAGGACGGAAAGACATTCACTTAGATATCATCTGATTGAAGTGCTACTGCAACGAAAACGCGTCAATATTTGAAATAATAATGTTCAAGTGGTTCACTTTTGCCAAATTGGGATTATTTTAGGTGTGCAGATTTAACCCGTTCAAGCCACCGGGAGGTCTTTATTGAGTTACTCTGACTTGTAGGCAGATGGTTTTACTTGTCAAGGGGAGAACTCCCGGCAGCAACGAGTTAGAACTCTTATCGTAGAAGCTTTATCAAACATCAGTGAACGATTTATTGGACAATAACGATGATGATGGTGAATTAATTATCCTTGTCTGGTCTCCCTCGTTAAATTTGCTGAGTGCGGCCGAATCACGAGTTTGCTTTAAAGGGCATATGAATCGTAAAATTCAGTTTCGAAGAAACCTGCTCACATGATAGAAGACTCGAAATTGTGGAGATTGGAACTTTACAGCTCTCTCTTATCTCACTTTGTCCTGGAGATATCAAGGTTTGTTTGGTATGTAAATGGCACAACTTTCTACGTCACACTGCATAATGACTTACAGCAAAA
>JBAHVQ010178463.1:0-16888 GCA_036872915.1 Nanipora kamurai
CAAGATGAAGACAAAACGATGGTATTTGCTCCTCGTATTCCATGTGATTGACACTGCCAAGGTCAACGCATGGTTGTCATACAGAAGACACTGCAGCCAGCAGTCAAATGAGTTGGTTGACTTTCATAAGCAAAATTTCGGATGCGTTGATTAAGGCAGGCAAACCTAGCCCGGCCAGGCTACCTGCTGTAAGACTGCCAAAGCGCAGATCTGATGAGAGGAAGAGCCCCCAAAACAGTCCATATGCAGACTCAAGATATGAGTTGTGTCACTGGCCAGAATGTCGAGAAAAGAAAAACAAGTGTTGTTCGTGCAAAACTGTTTTTAGCCATGTATATTGTCAGAAGTGTAACTTGTGTTAACGTCTCAATTCCAACAAAAGCTGTTTCACTGAATTTCACACCAAATAGACCAAATTAGATGGACATGTGTCTTTATGGACACTTTTCGGTTATGATACTAGTAATATTTTAGCGTTTTATGACCATTCTGGTCCTCATCCATTGATAGTCTGTTATGCTCCTTTGGAGTAATTTTTTTACCCCTATATGGCATCGTTGCCATATGGCAACTAATTGAAAAAATGTAGCTAAATGAACTTTTACAATTTTTTTTTTACATTTAAGTATTATTTTGTATATTTATAGGAAATTAGCATAAAACAATTTAAGCTGCAATTTAATGATGTGCTGTGTAAGGGTTAACCTTATATATATATACCTTAACATAAATACTCGGAACCACCACAACTGTATATATAATAGTATAATTATATCAGCATTACCCAAGAAATTGCTCACACAGTTATATACTGAAAATATCTTTACCTGTACCCCTTACATTAATGTGTACATCATTATTAAACATTAGGAGCACATCTTTCGCTACAATCATTTGGTCTTCATTCATAACTGATAACACTTAACATACCAGGAAACATTAATTTTATAACATAACCGTGATGTCAGAACAACATGATAAACGCAGCACTACAAAACACATTTCATGGCCATTGCGAATGATTGACAGCCACCTGAAGCAAGTGGGAAAAACTATAATATCTAAGGAACACGGCAGAATGTTGTGGACCGTCAAATTATTTTATTTGTCCAATTGAGAACTCTGAGTTACATTTGCTGTTCGGCATTTACGTTTTTGACAAGTTGCAGTTGAATGTCAACTGCTCTCTAAATCCAATGATTTCACGATTTAATAGCAGGAACATTATTAAGCAAGTCCTGTTTGCATATTTCCCGTATGGGATATCGTGTACATCTTTGTTCTGTTTCACTGAAACAACTTTTTGACTGGCTTAAAACACTGCCTG
Source organism: Nanipora kamurai (assembly GCA_036872915.1). NCBI lineage: Eukaryota > Metazoa > Cnidaria > Anthozoa > Scleralcyonacea > Helioporidae > Nanipora > Nanipora kamurai. The sequence continues at coordinate 1,328 of JBAHVQ010178463.1, forward strand.
ATCTGGCTTATCATATTTTATTATACAGACGTGACTGCTTTACTAGAAAATATATAGTAAAGTACATTTGATATCTTAAAATATGGAGTGCTGGAAACAATATTTTACTCATTTGCTGTGCTCTTTGGAAAAATATTGCATCCACTACTCACAGGTGATATTCATATTTCCACACTCCTGTTGAATAGCTTCTATATATTTCTGCTTTGCCTAGTGGGGTAAAGGGTTGCTATTCGTTCATCTCCCAGGAAAAAGTGCAAGTCCAGCTCACCTAAAAAATGTCATACAGAAATTTAAGCAAGGAATGTGGTCATGAACCCAGTGATGAACATTTCAGGCTTTCCACTGAATAAAATTAAGCAGACTGGAGACTTATACTTCATATTTGCCACCCTCTGAGAAATGTACAACTGAAACCTTACTTTGTTAATGTTAGTTGCAGCATCTAACCAACTGTATATAGTGCTTCTCTGTTAGGGGGATGGTGTGTGAAAACTGGTGAGCAGCTTACTTTGATACAGACCCATCATGTGTAACAATTATTGTGGAATTCTGCAAGCAGACAGTTTTGTGACTTGAGGAAGCCCTGACTATGAAATAAAAGCCATTCTTGTAACAAATAAACGACAAACAAGAGAAACTTATTTGAGAGTCCCCCATTTTCGTGAATTTATAGCTCTATTGCTGCCATGCGAGGTCCTCCCTTTATAAATTGCACACTGGAATTTAATAGATTAAAATTGTAAGTGCTCTCTCTTAACAGATTATTTTATCACACATTTGTAGGCATGACTGATGCAATCTGGGATAAGCAGCTGCTGCAGGAGCACAAGGAAAAGAACAGAATCACAGCAAAGCGGATGTTTAGCTTGCTCTTTATTCAAATTATTTTTTTGTGTTTTACACGCTTTAAAAAACATACTGTATTCTAAAATATCAGGTCTGACAACGATTCCAAATAGTTTTTGTATCATCTAGTATCTTGAGTTTACAAAATGCTTTTATTAGGAATTGATTTGTTCATATGCTGAAATATTTGTCAACTTTTAAGTAGTTAAACAGAAAATTCCCTGAATCTTTGGGAGGTTTTTAGATCTGTCTAGATAATATATATAACTGTTATTAATATAATGCAAGCATAGGATTATATAAAGTAATTTTTAAAATCTGTTTTAAAATGTGTCAGTTATAAATTACCAGAATTTCTCATGTTCTTTCATTGTGACAAAAAAGTTAGAGTGTTCTTTTAGCAAAATATAATGTATTTGACCCAAATCCATTGCCAGCGGACAATTTGGAAAAAATATAACACAAAACATAATCCGAAAATAAACATCTTGTAACTCAAGATATGAGCTATGAGGTACTTTATGCAATTCTTAATTGATTAGTTCTCTTTTTACATCTTATTTCATATATCACATTAACACTAGATTTCCGTGCATGACTTAATAAATTTGTGTAATTTTCTATATAGCTATTTCTTGAGCTAATAAATGATTACCAAAAGTGAATCAAGCATCTTGTTAATGAAATCAACTCCTATACTTGGATTTTTTGGCATTGATGTGATTTTTTTTTCTATTGCTACTCACTTCATGGAATCTCACGCCAGCATTAGTCTTCCTCTGTGAAACGAGTGGGAAAACGTTGATCATAGCGCGGTATGTGGGCTCAAACATTTAAGAAAAATATAAAGCACGCGAAACTGAAATTGAAATAGCGCCATAGTTGACTGGGAGCTTCAAGCAAGAAAGTTTTATTACTGTTAAGATTGAGAGTGTGTGAATGGGAAAAGTCGGTGCGCAGTGTTGCGCTTTCGGTTGCAGCAAGCCAAAGAAAAGGACATTCCAATGAAGAAACTTCAGTAAAGATAAAGTTTCCCAGGACATTTTATTTGTAAGTCATCCATATACATTCTGGTATTTTATCGTCGAGAAAATTACCGTAATTTAACAAGACCAAGTAGTGTACGAAATCTGAAACATGTAAACAGGGCAAACAGTAAGACTTAGAGAAGATGCTATCCCAACACGGTTTAAGAATTTTCCTAAGCATCTCAGCAAGGTAACTTACAGCTGATGTTGATTTTAAAATATGGTAAATCCCCATCCCACTTCAAAATCCAAAAATCAGATTTCATTACAGTTATGTTAGGTTCAACAAGTATGTCATCAAATCAAACAAGTTCCTGTATATGGCATTAACAAACCATGCAAAACCAGGTTAAGGGGAAGAGGCAAACAAGCTGCAGCAGCTTGCCTACTTTTTATTGTGTAAGGTCATGCGTTAGATTGTTTCACAGAGTAAATTACAACAAGCTTTTAGGCACAAAACTATGTTCAGTGTCATGCCAAACCCCTTTCACTATTTAATATTTGTGAATGATAAACATGCCAAAAATTATACATGTAAGTTAATTTTTTTCTAATGAGAAATACTTTATATTTTACAAAAAGCCACTGTTTTGACCTTTTTAAATAAAGATTTTAAGTCTGGTCACTACAATTAATTATCAATATTACAAGACAGTAATTAAAAATAATTTTCTGATAATTTGTGTTTTACAATAAGTGATACATGATATAAATTTCTTAGACAACCAAAGAGCGAAAGTTCCTATGCAAAAGATTATATAAGAATAACAATGCTGATGCTAGCAACTCTGAAGATGAGGGAAGTCCTGTTCCAAAGAGAATTTTGCTTGATAGTGGCGTAGTACAAGGTTCCCAAAGTGAAGCTTCTCAATCAAGAGCATCACCAATGAAGTTTGTCGCCCGAAGAAGAAGCTCAAAGTTGCAAATCAAAAATCAAGACGACTTAAGATGAAAGTCAAATCCTTTAAATCTATTTTGAGGGGAAAGGAATTGATTTCAGCCAGTTGCGAGGAAATGCTTCAGCGAAACTTTTCCTGTGTTCCCTTGGCAATGCTGAAACGAGTGACATCTAAGTCAGGTAGAGGATGCAAATACTCTCCTGAACTTAAGTCATTTGCTTTAACATTGCAATTTTATTCATCCACGGCATACGAATTTGTTAGAAAAACATTAAACCGTGCACCTCCCCACCAGGGGTACACCAAAGTTCCAGCAGAACCAGGATTAACTGAACCTGCATTTGAAGCACTCACTCTGAAAGCAGAAGAGGCCAAAGAGAAAGGAGAGCAGGTAATTTTTTCACTCATGCTTGATGAGATGGCCATCTGTAAACATATTTCTTGGGATAGACAAAAATTTAGAGGCCATGTTGACCTTGGAATCGATATTGAAGAAGATGACACAGCTCTACTGGGCAAAAGATGCCCTTGTCCTCATGGTAGTAAATGTTAATGGCAAGTGGAAGGTTCCTTGTGGCTACCTTTTCATCGATGGTCTGAGTGGTGCAGAGCGAGCCAATCTGGTAAAAACCTGCACGATGCTGGAGCCATAGCTGTGTCCTTGACATATGATGGACCATCTTGTCACTTTAAAATGTTGAAAGAGCTTGGTGTGTCTCTGGAGATGAACAATCTACAACCTTACTTTCTTCACCCCATTGATAAGAAGAAAAGAGTCATGTCTTAGATGTCTGTCATATGCTAAAGCTAATCAGGAATACTCTTGGGAAAGGTGGTATACCCCTATATAAAGATGGCAAAAAGCTGTGCCGGGAATAAATCAATGCCTTGTAGAAGCTACAAGATGAGGAAGGATTTAGGCTAGGTGCCAAGCTTAAACTGTCACATATCCAATGGTCCCAACAGAAAATGAAGGTGAACCTTACAGCCCAAGTATTCAGTTCGAGTGTGGCCGATGCAACTGAACATTGCACTAAAAATCTCAAGCTTCCTCAGTTTCAGGGTTCTGAAGCTACTCTGCAATTTATTCGTTTGTTTGACATTCTAAACTTCCGTAATCCATGTGCCAAAGGGTTCAAGTCTGCTCTCTGGACCAATAGCAAACCTCATTGGGATGCATTTCTAGATGACGCATACAGCTACATTGAAGGTTTAAAAAGCACAGCTGCAGAGGCCATGTACACCACTCGTCAAAAAAACAGGTTTGTTGGATTCCTGGTGGCAATCAAAGGCATATTTTTTATATGGTTGAAGATGATCAAGCATCAATATCTTAGGTCATACATCTTTACGTACAAGTTCAGCCGAGATCATTTGGAACTGTTCTTTGGAGCGGTATGATGTTCTAGTGGTTTTAACAACAATCCAACTGCTCAACAGTTTACAGCTGCATATAAGCATCTGTTACCGAGAAGCTGTATTGAAGGTGGCAAACGTAATTGTCAGACGCAAGACCAGATCCAGATTGACATCCTCAAAGTCATCAGTGACACTTGCAAAGTGAACGATCAGATGCTGCACTCATCAGGAAATATGATTTATCTGAAAGGAGCCCAATTCAGCAAGACCATGACTACAATGATGCTCCAAACACTGCGCACATTTCTGAGAAAAAAAAATACAGTTTTCTGTCCCTAAAAGATGAAGGTGGATTAATAAAACCTGCAAAAGATGTGATCAAAGTCTGTGAAGAAACAGAAAAGTGTTTTCAAAGAATGTTAGCAACAACAAATGGACAGCTTCCTCAGGTTAAAGACATACCTGATGCAGTTGCATCTTCCATTTTTGGTTGCATGAATCTGTCAACCACATTCCAGGAGCTAGATGAGGACAACCACACTTTCGTTTTGATCAAGACCATCTCCAAGTGTTACAGTAAAGTCCGTCTACATCATCTTGGGAAAGAAACAACAGACAAGCCCTATGAAGTTAAAGTCGGGAAGAAACCGAGCAAGTTGGTCTTGTTCAAAAATGTAATCGGTTGCTTTTGGAACCAACAATTATTGAAAAAGGTGTCAAACGAAAAACGATATTAAATCTGTCTCAAAGAAATTTAGGCAAATGTTCTTCAATTTGATATTAAATATCGCACCCAAAATATGCAAAAAATTAATACTAAATGAAGAACGAATAGTAGTATTAACTATACAGAGTTTTTAAACTTCTTATTTAACTGTTAAGAGTTAAAATGATCGACAATCTGTACGAAATACTTTCCCTTACGAAAATGTTCTATAGAATCCTATAGAATATGTTATAGAGTATTCTGTATCCTATAGAATATTCAATTGCAATATTCTATTGGATTTTAGATCCTATAGAATATCCCATTGCACATTCACATCAAACATTATAAAGTATGCTATAGAGTATTTTAGAAAAAATGAATAGAATATTATGTAACATGCAGCCGCATATCAAAGGTGAAATGACCTTAAGGTGGCGCAACATTGTAATAAGAAAATTCTGGTCAAGAATGGGGAACCAAATGAACAAACTTGCACGACCGTCTGTACGCACGGTGTTACGTGCTGACACGCCCGTCTAGAAAATTCTAGAATAGCATTACGTGATGTCTCCTTCCTCACATGTAAAAATAACTTTTCTTAAATAGATTTAGATGATTCAATATAGTTAAAATAGCTTCGCATAGAACATTCTAGTATGCTGACTAATGCAAAGTCAAGTCAGATCATAATGACTCAGCATTTTAAAATGATGTAAATAATGTAATTTTAAAAACATTATGTAATTATGTCATTACATCAAATAACTAAAAATAGGACCTCCAGAAACTATAAAATGAGAAGCCTCACCTTCGGCTAGCAGTGAGTTTAAAAGATCGTGCTTCTATATACGAAACTGGTTGTGCTACTGGGCAAAGTGCTATTACAGAAGACTGTTGAAGGAGCTAAAAGAAGAACTGGAAGAGATCGCTGTCCAATCTTTGTATACTGGTTTATCGTGTGGACTTTACTGAACTGCCAGCGGACAGATAAGTTCGGCTTGTCTTAGAGACTATTTAGAATAACAAATTTTTTCTGTTAATACCTTTTAAGTTCTTTCTTTTGGAAATAAAATCATTTTTAAAGTAAACAGTTGAATTCATCCATTCTTGTTACGCGGTTCATAACAATTGGGGGCTCAGGTGGGAAACTAAAAATCTACGTTTAGTAAAGTTTATTTGTGACACATTTTAATGCTGAACAATTTATGACAGAACCTGATCATAATGTTTTTTGTAAGTTAATAAAGGATGACCTCGTCTCTTTAGGCAAATTTCTCAAATTAGAAGTTAAAAGATCGATAAAAAAAGGATCTTCAAGAAATTATTGTAAAACATTTAGTTAGCAGAAAAGTCTTTGATGAATCTATTATTAAGTCTTATGTTAACCCTGAAATAGAAGTAAGGAAAATGGATCCTGAACTTGAGTTTAAGATAAGAGAATTAGAAATGAAAGGGAGATGCGAGAGAGAATAGAAAAACAGAGATTAGAACAAGAGTTTGAAGTTAAGAAATTAGAAACAGAAGTTGGAAAATTGAGGTCAGGTCATCCAGGGACCAAATTTAGGTAAAAATTTTGATGTTAGAAAACATACAAGATTGGTCCCACCTTTCCAGGAACGGGATGTCGATACGCATTTCTTACATTTTGAAAAGATAGCCAAAAATCGGACATTGTTATTGCAGAGCGTTCTAATCGGAGTGAAGGAGTTGATCCTTAAGGGGTACGAGTTGGTCCTGGAAGCATATCTTCAGAAGTTTAGGAATTACGAGAAAGGAAATAGTCAGACCTATGTCAAATTCGCTAGATCAAAGGAACAGCTTTTTGATGGATGGTGTACCTCTGAAAAAATAAAAAACGACCACGAAAAATTAAGGCAGTTAATTTTGATAGAAGAATTTAAAAGATGCGTTCTTGGTGAAATCCGGACATTCATTAACGAGAAAAAGGCGGAAATTTTGACAGATGCGGCTCGTCTGGCTGATGATTATCCATTATCTCATAAAGTTTCGTTCGTAGGAAAGCCTCAACAGTCCTTCTCCTTTAAAAGACAAAACTCACTCTCATTTGATAATAAGCGTTTGCCTGGCTCTTCTAAAGACTCTTTAAAAGAAAATTCGAACAAATCAAGTAAGCACACCAGTCCACGTTGGAATCAAGATTCCAAGTCACCCTCACCAAAATTTGAATTAGCTCCACAAAACAAAGAAGTTGTGGATGTCTTGTGTCATTTTTACAAGTTTCCCAAGAACATCTTTTAGTTGCGACCATATTTATAAAGGCTAGTTTCCGTTTAGTTGTAATTCCATGTCCGATTATCGGCGACTATTGTAGATGCAGACTATATTTCGATTATTACAACAGTATTTAAACAACCTAAATGGAAACTAGGCTTAACAGTGTTTACATACTTGCATCATGGTACAAACTTTCGTCTTTGTTTACATCTTTGACCACGTGAAAAGTACATGTGGTGGATTGGCTCCCCATCAGGCAGGAGCCAACTGGCAGACTAACAGAATATAGCCAATTGCCTGCTCCGATTTACTCACATGTTTGTGTATCAGATTACACATCACAGCTTTCGAATAGCCAAGAACACGTGTAAAGAAGAAGCAAGCAGAAGCATTTCACTGTTTTCAAACAATATTTCTCTGTAATTTTGGGATTTATTTTTCGTCTTTTAACATGAAGTATGCTTTGTTTGAATTTGCGAATGAGAAGGCATGTGAGATCGGTGAAACACGATGGATTATGTGTGAAGACCCCGAAAATTTCGATAATGCAAGCTGGGACACTGAAAGAGAAGTGATGGTGGCATGGCCAATTGAATTCACGAAAGTATCTAAAAAAATTGTTAAGGGGTCTATTCATCCAATGATGGTTTCAACAAAAGCTTGTGCGGCTAAAGTGCTTGAATTTAATGGTAAGTGTTCTAAATTGTTTGTTGTGATTTTTGAATAATAGTTGCTACATATAACTTATAAGTATTAAGGTACGTGCGTTTACACCTGCGATTTTCCTTTCCTGGTGCATGTGAACAAGCGGATGATTCACAAATGTTAGATGAGGGTATATATACTCAGAGCATACATAGTGCGACACATTCACTATGTTTGTGGACTCTATAGGCCTGTTTACACTTGCAGTTTTTGCTCTAAGTTCTAAATAATTTTAGCAATAAGTTCTAAATGCTCCTAAGCTTATTTGCAATTACATATTGCAAATGTCCACCTATATAGTAGAAATATTGAATGCACTAGATGTGATGAAATATTTTTAAAAACCAAAGTGGTCAGAATATAGCAGTAAGATTTGAATTATCTATAAGTTAGGCTGGGTGCTGGTACTGGGTAAAACATTTGAAGCACAACATCTAATAATGTTTTCAGATGACTATGAAAGTATATAAATAGCACATGAAGACATTCATAGAAACTGGTTCTACAACCACCCCTATCCATGGTAGAGGGCAGCGGACATTGAAAAAGAACCGGAGCTTGCAAACTCAAAGGTAAATATTTATTGAGCTTAAGTGAAACCCATGAACAGAACCACCTGCTAGTGGTATGGTCCCTACTATATTTTACTTTGTCCCATGCCTGTTTAGTTTACGCCGTGGTTATAGGTCCAACACCGGATCTTCTTGTTCTATGGTTATCGGTCCGACAGTTGACAAAGCGCATGTGCTGGCTTCGTAGACACATGCACGCTTTATGATAACATTGTTACTTCGTCTTTGCCTCGGCCTGTGTGTATCTTTGATCAACATCGACTTTCTATTCCAATATTACAAGGCAAAGAATGGATCAGAATCGAGTTGTTGTAGAGCGTGGAATGAAATTTTCCTCATTCGAAGAATTGGGTAAAGTAATTTTGCCAGTTAAATGTTCGAGACTCGAGGACGATTGCATCTACTCTGAAACGAACTCCAAGTAGAAAGGTCAAGGAGAAGTTGCGCTATACTCATCTTGTTTACTCGTGCATTGCTGGTGGCAAGAGCTTCAAATCACGATCAAATGGAATAAGACCAAATCAAAGGTAAGGATGTCACAAACAAGTCTTCGCTGTTTGCTTTATAATTATATTAAAATGCAACGATTAATTTGCCGGTTGCCAGTCTCCCTTAAATTTGCGCGGTTTTTGCAATGCATTCCGGGATCGCTAGGGGGCAAGCATTGCTTGGAGATCTAGTATTTTATCTTTGTTAGTAAAGAAATTTTGTATTTTAAAGCACTTCTTAACATTTATAATGTCTGTCTATTCGTTACCGGTTGGTAAAAAGGAAGTACAAGTATGTGGAGATGGTAATTGTTTCTATCGAGCCGTTGCGTTGGCTTTAAACGGCGAAAATGATGAAGACTTTGGCCATATTCGAGGAATGTGCAACGAGGTTATGATAGAAAATCTATCTACATTTCAGCCGTATTTATTTCGACACAAATCGATGGAAAAGCATCTGGAGCAAAGCATCATGTCCGGTACGTGGGCAGAAACTGTGGATATATACGCTTGTGCGACGGCCTTGCAGCGTGAAATTTGTGTATGCAATGCTTGAACAGAAATGGTTTCATTTCACTCCTCGCCTAGTGTTACGTCTGTGATCTAATCTGTGCTTGTCCCACCACTTTAGTCTTGCATAACTTTCACAGAGCTGCTTACCATTTCAATCTTTTGAAACCGATAAATAGCTGTTGTCTTGCACCAAAACCTGCAAATGAATACCAACCACCGATGTTCATTGATCTTGACCATGTCAATTGTTCAACTGCAAAAGAGCAAGAACTGTCTCTTACCAATAATGTACCCTGTCCACCAAAACCTGAAACTTTGCCTTTTCAATCCAAATGTAAAACTATACCCTGTCCTACCCAAACGAGTAAAGCAAAAAGATGATAACATTGCTAAGAATGTTGACACAGACATAAAAAAACATGATGCATTTTATATGGATAGGCAAACTCATCGGGCAAATGATTTTAAAAATTAGAAAGTAAAGGATTTGGTGTGCCAACAGCAAATTATTTAAAAAATGACCTAATAAAGTTAACGGAAGCCACCGAAGAGGCAAAACTACCAATTGATCCAGATTTTGGTAAGGATTCTTTGGAGCACTGTCTCCAAGAAAGATTGACACTTCCTACTGGAAAACGTATACCAAATCCATTTAAAATGACACATACATCAAACGATATGTCTGCTTTAGCAAGTTTTGGACTATTGGATATTTTTAACCATTTAATTGTCAGTAAAGCAAACTATGACAAAGAAATGTTGGCATCATGGAGAACATTTGATGAGTATAAATTACACCAGAATGGTCATGTAAGAAATTTATGCAGAACTATGGTCTATGACAATGATGATAGTAAATTTCATATTATCATCGGCAACGTTTTACCCACACAATGGGACAAAACACCAGAAGGAAGGAAAGAATATAGACTATGGTTCATGCTTTCACCAAATGGTTCTGTGTTCTCTGCATTTTGTGAGTGTAAGGGTGCAGCAGATCAAGGATGTAAGCACTTGGGAGCTTGCATGTTTGAACTTGAAGAGTTTTTGTCAGGTGTGAGAACCTCAGTGACTTCACTTCCAGCCTACTGGCAACCAAAACCAAAACAAAAAAATAGTTCCGTGCCCTTGCTGGAAATGAAAATATGCCACTCTGTCAAACCCAATTGGAAAAGGAAAAATGTCTCTCTTGATGACTCTTGGGTTGACTCTTTTGACCCAGTGCCAAATCGATTGCCAACCACAATCAGTGAAGAAGACAAAGCAGAATTTGCAAGAAACTTGAGAGACATTGACCATAATTCTGGCATTTTGGATTTCCTACCTGAGTGCCCACATTCAGACAGTATAAAGAAAAACCAAACATTCTTTAAACTCAATAGTTCGAGCATAGAGACAAGGGCAAAAATATTTGCGCGGAAGAACGGTCACCTAATAAGGAAAAGAATGAAGAATGGCATAAAATGCGACACCTTATGGTAACTGGCAAAAAAAATTAAGGCCATTTACACTAGACAAAAAACAAAAGAGCGTAATCCACGAACGGGCATAACCAAAACAGTAGCTAATTTTTTGGAAGTTAAAAAAATTTAATCTACTCAAATGCAGTGCAATATGGAATAGATAAAGAAAAGGAAGCTCTATATCTGTACCAGAGACTATGTTCAAAGAAGCATGAAAACTTTGTGATAGAAGAACCTGGATTGCTAGTTGACCCAAAAAATTTATTGATGGGAGTAAGTTTGGATGGAGTACGACAATGTGAATGCTGTGGTTCAAGGACACTTGAAAATTAAATGCCCTTTTACATGCAAAGATATGGACCCCAAATCTGCATTTTTCTCACCAGCTATAGGTGGGAAAACTAATAATATTGGAAGAAAAGTTTTGAATATGAATCACACATATTACTTCCAAATCCAAATGGGTATGGCAGTAAGTCAAATGGATAAATGTGATTTTATTGTGTACACAGAGAAAGGAATTGAAATAGTTGAAGTACCATTTGATGCTGACTTCTGGAATGATGTATTTAAAACTATATCTCTTTTCTATAAAAAAAATATTATTAGCAGTCTTTTATTAAAACATATGAAATAAAGAAACTTCAAAATGTCAATTTATTCTATATCATTATATATAGGATATCACTAATAAAGGATGTCCCTTTAGAAGCAGCATACTTGCCCCTAAGTTTCATTCAAAATTTACTTTCTTGTTTTTAAGTCTTTTTGGTTATGTAACAGTTACTTTATTCCACGCTTACCTAAGTTACATATAGCTGCACAAAAAAACAAAATGTTGTCCAAAACTGGCTTTAATGTCAATGGTATCACTCCTGATAAAATACTAAATTGCTTTAGTTTCATTATACTCCTTTCAACATGTGATCTCAATGATGCAACACGCCACAAGTAGATCTCTTACAAGGAATCCCTTGTCAGCCATGACACCATCACCTTCCTCCAGCAGATTTACCAGACCAGAGTTTCTAACGATTTCCTTGTCTGATATCAAACCAGTCCAAAGGAGCGGAACAAAGGAAAAAATACCAGTAGGGGTAATACCCACCAAACGTTTAGCAGTATTGCAATGTTTATAGCTGCTCCATGATATTTTCTGGCTGTCAGGGATCTTTGGCTTTTGGATAAAAATTTCTGTGCAGTCAATAATTATCCGTAAATTTTTGTATTTCTTGAACCGCACAGGTAGTTGCTTCTTGACGTCTGACTTGCTTGGCCAGGGTACAAAAAATGACAGCTCATTGGATAGGAATATCACCCAAGTTGTATATATCCGAGAAACATGGCTAGCTGAAACAGAAAATGTATCGGCTAAATACATTACATCAAATCCTTTTCTTGTCCTGACAGGAGTAAGAATGAACTCCTCCCAGGGTGTCAATAATCTTGAGACATGCCCTCTTTTGATAGGTTGTGCAGAGGCAGTATCAGTAGAACCTCTCCAATACCTAAGAGTTTTTGCTTTCTCCTCAATTAAACTGAAAACCAATCTCAGCTTTTCTTGTGACAATCCGGTGTACCGGTAGCAATTCTTCTGACTAGTCGCTTGTTCAATAAATAAATTTCTTTTCAAAGCTTTAAGATCACCTTGACCATAACAATCAACGAAATCACCTTCATCAATTTCAAAGCTTTTGCCATCTAACTCTAAGTCTGTTTTATTCTTAATTTCTACAATGTCTGAGGCCACTGTCTCTGGCTTCATCACATTTTTCGGGAACTGTGATTTCAGCTGTAGAAGGTGTATTGTCCTCCGACTTAGGGCTTCTCTCACCACTCGCTTCTATCTTTCGGTGGCAATCTTTTATTGCTTCCTTTTAACCAGTATCCTTTTAGGTACTAAGTTGGATTTAGACAATCTTCGGACCGATAACCAGCGAGAAAATTATTTGAACAAACCTTCGTATTTCAAGTGACTTTGAAGTCTTTCCTGTTAATAAGCTTTTGCCAAGCATTTTTGTCTTTCGCGTTTTTTTGGGAAAAAATCGAAGAATACCTACGTGATCGGAAACTATATACTTAATAAGTTGCAACCATAAACGGCACAGTGATCTCCCTTTCCCATTAGAATTTTGATATATAGTTTTTTTGACAAAGAATAAGCAATGTTTGCCCCCTAGCGATCCCGGACAGCATTGCAAAAACCGCGTAAATTTAAGGGAGACTGGCTACCGGCAAATACCTCACTACGATTGTTCTGGCACAATCAAGTGGCACGTGGAAAATTCATTCACTATTTCCTAAACAGCGGATTGTTGATTACTACAAATATTTTTTTCCTTTTCTGTTAATTCCGCGCTTAATATGACCTTTAGAAAAGAGTGTCGCATGGAAATAAGGATCACTGCAACAAAGGATGGAAAGCATTTGGAAGTCGTCAGTATGGAAAAGGCCCACAATCATCCAGTTGATAAGGTATTGTCATGAAGACATTTTATCGGGCACGACCACAAATTCTAGTAGTTATTCCTATTGAGTCAACTTAACCCTTTTTGCAGCTCAACCTCTACCCCAACAGGTAAAATCACCTGGTGTTACAGAGCAAGATAGTAAAGTTGTTGCTTTTGGTCTCCCCAGTGAATAAAATCATGCAGTGCTAGACAGAGTAAAATGGTCACTTTTGTGGTAAAATCCTTCCTTTATAAATAGGTTTCCTTTAATTACCTGCCCCAGCAACGGCGGTTGGATCAAAACCTTGTTGATGAAGCCACAAAAATGTTGTCCATGAAGTGTAATAAAGCAATGCTACAAAACCACCTCCAGAAAGCAAGTGGTCAAGTTGTTACTGGGAGAGACATTTCGAATATTAGAGCAAAGATGTCAAAAAATTGTTCCAAAGAAAATGATGTGGGAAAGATTGCCACAAATCTAAGTCAAAGTATAGGTAAGCAGATATACTGGCTTCTCAACATAAACAAATATTTAGATATCATCTAAATCCATTTTTTATTTCAACATATTTTAACTGGTATATTGCGTTTAACCAAAGTGCTAGCAATGGTGTCAGCACAAACACTAGACATAAACAGAATGCTAGAAGCCATAAATAAATACAAATAAAATTATAAATAAATTACAAATAATAACTTTTGAGACCTTATTTGTACAGTCGTATTATAAAATGAACCAATTGCTGCTATTCTTTCATCAACGTGATGTACTGGAATTAATGGTTGGTGAAACCATGGGTTCATATGTAATTTTCATTGAAAATACAGTATTTAGATATTTTTAAGCCCACTATTGTGCTCCACATCACTATGTTTTCTCTTTTTGCAGTGTCTAACAGAAACAACCTTCCATATTTTCTAGGATCAACAACAGAAGTGGTTGTTGACAACAGCAACAACCTAATTGGCCTGTTCTACGAAGACAGCTCCATGAAAGAATCGCATGCCTTTTTCCAGAAATAATATTTGTGGATGCAACACACAAGCTAAATGAGCTCAGAATGCCATTATACATACTTCTGGGAGAAGATGGAAATGGGGAAAGTGAGATCCTTGCCTTATTCCTTGTGGCAAATGAAGGCTCAACCATAAGAAGAATGGTTGAAATCTTTGAAGCTAACAATCCTCAGTGGAATAAAACTGAAACAATTATGTCGGATAAGGATTTTAATGAAAGAGGTTTTTGCATCTGAATTTCCAAATGCAAAACGTCTAATTTGCCTATTCCACACACAGAGGACATTTTGAAGAGAGGTCACCACCGAGAAGATGGGCATCACAGTGGAGGAAAGGAATCTGTGTCTGGAAATTCTGCAAAAGATGACTTATGCCAGAGATAACACACAAGCCAAGCAAACATATTTTGTTGTTTGGACTACAAAGGACTTGCTCATTGATACAATTGAATTTTCAACTAAATGCAACTCTCTTTTTAAAAGATTTATGTGTTGCCAGTTCTTTTAGAAAAAAGAGAGTTATGTTGCTGCCCGAAATGCAATACTATTGTCCTGGAGGGAGATGAGGGAGATGAGGTAGATAAGCCAGATGCGCAATCTGTATGCCCCGAGGAATGCAGTGCTTGGTGGCATTGGGGTTGTGCAAACATAACTTCGGCGAAGCAAGTTGAGGGTACTTTCGTGTGCCCTAGTTGTGTACTGGATACGGCTTCTTTGTGTCCGCCAGACAATGAACTAAGCGATGATTATTTAATTTTAACATTATGTACATGGACAATAGAAGCTATACTTTGCTAGAACTTTGTGTTCAAAAACATCTAATAAAGGTTGACTTTATTTCTTTATTTATTACTAACTGATTGATTAATAACACTCTTGCCACTGATAATAAGTAATAACTGCAATAATTAAAGGGGAAAAACAGTGACAGGGTACAACACAACAGAGCTTTGAAACTATGCTTCCAACGAGACTTTAATGCCTCCTTCATTGTTTATATTGATCATAAATAAACCATGCAAATGCTCATGCTAGTATCCATAGATTTTCTGCAAGAAATCTCAAACCTTTTGCACCCCATGAAATAACTTGAGAAGCTATGCTAATTAAGGGAGCTAATACTGGTCCTAGCTTTGGCAAATTTTCCAGTTGCTTGAGCACCTCTTAAAATAGTCTTTCTAGCACCAATAATAATAGCGGTTATAATACCAGCAACTGATATTGCTATTGCTGATAGCCCAACGATGTTTTCTTTAGCCCATTCCTTAAAACGTT
>JBAHVQ010178474.1:0-16886 GCA_036872915.1 Nanipora kamurai
AATTAATGTTCTAAGGCAATAAAATGTTTATTATTATATTCAAGCCACCTCACTGTTAGTTGATGTTTTCATTTCTATTTGGAGTTTTCATTCCTGTTTGCATTGGGGTGATGGACTAAGGGATTGGATGGTGAAAGGGTTGACTAGTCACTAGTTGTATCTTTATGTTTGGAACACTGAAGCCAGTACACTACCCCATATCTTTGTCTTGGGGTGGTGGTGTGAGGGATTGGATGGTGAAAGGGTTAACTAGTCACTAGTTGTATCTTTATGTTTGGAAACACTGAACCCAGTAAACTACCCCATATCTTTGTCTTGGGGTGGTGGTGTGAGGGATTGGATGGTGAAAAGGTTAAACAGTCACTAGTTGTTGAACCCACTACACTACACTTATCCCATATTTTGTATTGGGGTGAGGGGTGGGGGACTGGAAAGTGAAAAGGTTAGATAGTCACTAGTTGTCTTTATGTTTGAGGGACACCTCCTGAACCCAGTACACTACACTGATCACATATATGTGTATTGGTGTGAAGGAGTTGAGGGATTGGATGGGGAACAGGTTGAGTGGGTTTGTGTAAAAGGTTTGTTCCCTGCAGCTGCCCTTTCAGAGCTTTCTCCAGAGACTTCTACAGCATCAGCATCATGGAACTTGGAATGGGTGATGCGTTGATGGGATGGGTGGATGGGTGATGGGATGAGTTCAGGCATGCCACCTAGAAGATCACAATGTGGTTGCATTTCTTATCTTTGGGCATCAACCCATGAACATGCAACACCACACTGATCCCATATGACTGTATTGGGGTGATGTGGTGAGGGATTGGACGGGGAAAGGTTAAGTGGTCCCTAGTTTTATCTTCATGTTTGAGGGGCATGCCCTGAACCCACTATACTGATCCCAGCTGTTTGTATTGGGGTGATGGGGTGAGGGATTGGATGGTGCAAGGGTTAACTAGTCACTAGTTTGAGGGTCACACCCTGAACTCACCACACTGATCCCAGATGTTTGTATTGGGGTGATCGAGTGAGGGAGTGGATGGTGAAAGGTTCAACTAGTCACTAGTTTTTAGTTTGAGGGGCACACCCTGAACCCACTACACTACACTGAACACATATTTGTATTGGGGTGATGGGGAAAAGGCTTACCAACCCCAATTGCCAATTGCCCTTTCACCTTCAGCACCAGTGTCATGGAGCTTATGGGGCAGGGGGGGGGTGTGGATTTTTTCTGTTTTTCTGTTTAATTAGGACCTCTTGCAAAAGAGGAATGCGCCGAAAGGTGCTAGATGCCGGTCATCATCATGAATATTTAGAGTAGGCTAGCTTAATAAATGTAGAGCCTCTTGAAAAAGAGGAATGCGCTGCAAAGTGCACACTAGAGTCACTAGAGTCTAGTTTCCAGCTTTGGCACACTGAACACTAGGATTTGGTTATTATCCACCCTAGCCTGGCACAAAGATATGGGTTGATGGTGGCCCCTGAGGATTTCCTATAGTTCCAGCCTGGCATAACCTGGCATGAAGCATGGGTTGATGGCCCCCACAGCCCCAATAAGCTGAAGCACAATTCACATTGATTATCTTTTTTTGGACCAATTGCAGAGTGTTGAACACAATGATCCATCCTGGCATGACCCCTTGACAAGTCAAAGTTTGCCCATCTGGGTCGAGTAATTCCAGGAGTGAGTCACTTTGCTTACTTTTCTTTTGTTCACCAGCTTCTGGAATTCCAGAAACTGGGCTAACGCTTGGAACTCCAGCGTTGACTTGATGGCCCCTAGCTGACATTTGCCCTCCATCACTACTATACATCGTAGCAATGGAAAATGTCCCCAGCAGCTTGTCAATCAGATGGCTTTCCAGCCTGGCATGCATCATTTTTCATGGAAGAACTGCAGGCATAAGTTACAATAACTACAGCTGCTACCAATCAAACAACAAACACACTTACACATCAGGGCCAGCCTTGGCACCTCAGAAATCAAGACTCCAAGCAACCCAGCTGCTTCTACAACATTTGGGAACTATTGCAATGTGTGAGAACTGCAACTGCTTTCATGCTGACACAATCAGCAGCCCTTTTTTACACAGGATGCCGAAGCAAGTTGCAGGATTCACCTGACACAGCACCAACAACACAAATAAACAAACATCTCACTGTCAACAACACAAGTGAACAGAAAAAACAAAATGACCATGCCTTCCCTTGCTGGATGAAGGTCGCGCATCTCCATCATCTTCAGCACTGCGCTTCCTGACAGCAAAGTCCTAGCTAAATCCCAGAACAACAACAACAAGAAGAACAGCAACAGTAATGCAACCACCCAACACAACATGCCTCTTCTTCTTTTTCTGTTTCTCAGACTTCTCAGATGCCACTGGAGGTTGCTTCCTGGCAGTTACTGTACTTGCTTTGGCTACAGGAGGTTGGGTTTGACTACATCAAAAAGCAACTTGGCCCCAGGACCTGGAAGAGGATGCACCACCCTCGCTGGCAAAGAATGCATCCATCCAGATTTCAGATTCCTGACAAACGCAGTGCATACAAATCAGAAATTGAAACAAACTGGAGTTGCTCACCCTGCCTGCGTTTGCTTGCGAAGTTCTTCCTTTAGCTTCTCCTTGGCCTTTGACTCAGTGTCTACCTGGCCCACCTTGATCGCAAGCTCCTTGGCAGTTTCCTTATACTGCCACTGAACCCTCTGTGAAAATTTCTGCAGATCTTCTGCACTTTGCTTCATCTCTATCATCTTCCAGTAGGAATCCTTTGCTCGTTCTTTTGCCTTTTTCTCTGCATCTCTTGCCCAGTTCAATTGCTCATTGAACCGCCACTCAGCCTTCTGCAGAGCTTGATTTGCATCTTCTGCCACTTGCTCAGACTCTCTCATCTTCCAGTAGGAAGCGTTTGCCTGCTCCTTGGCCCACATCTCTTGATCCTTGGCCCACTGCGCTGCAGCTTTTGCAGCTTCCAACTCCTCACTGTTCTGTGAGACATTTTGACTGGCCAGTGAAAACTGCCTCTTCTCTTCTTCTAACTTCTCTCGTTCTTCTTTGATCTTTTGCAAAGAGGCTCGTCTGGCCTTGCGATTGTCTTTAGATGGACCAGGCTTCGGCATCTTCACACCCAGCAACAAATTTACTGTTGCTGTTCTTGTAGCAATCTGATTGAAACACTTCAGCCCCCTGAGTTGAGCCAACACCAACCTCACAATGCACAAACAGCAAGTATACGATGACTACTCACTGAACCTCTGTACACACAATGAACAATGTAATTTTTGGGAACATGGCAAACTCTTTTTCTCAACTGAACTCAGCCAGCTAGATCCAGCAGTGGTTGCTCTTCTGCATCTTCTGCCTTGCCACAAGTTTTCATCCAAGTCCCAACCAAGTCATTAAACAAGTGCTCACATCAAGCAATCAGCATGAAACGATGCACTTTGTGACAGCAAGTTTCAGCCAAAAGTTGAGATACACACCATGCAATCAAATGCCAAGGAACATCCGGATCATCATCCATGGGCAATGCCTCGCCCCCATCATGCCACACATGGATTGGCCTGGGTTCTCGGTCCTCCACAGAGTGCCCTTGCCCAACTGGCAAAGGAGTTTGCTCATCAAACCTCAGTGGAATAGAACACTGTTTGAATGAGTCTGCACATGGGCTCAGGCAAATTGAGTACAATATAACATTAGCAACATGGGCCAGGCCTGTTCTCCAAGAAGTTGTAGTAAGACGGCCTGGGCGCACGTCGCAAGGTACTTGTTGCCCACCCGACCAAGAAGTCACGCCCAGCTTCCTCAATCAAAGCAAAGTCACACAGCCAAGTGGCCCAAGGACCATAAGGACACAGTCACACTTACTAGATGCCAAAGGAAAACTATGATCTCAGCAATTGTTGCAACCTGCGCAAAAACCATTCAACATAAGATCAGCTGCAGACAGCTGCCCTGCATCGTAGACTTCCTTTGCCCGAGCAAGTATGTCCTTCTGGTCCTTTGGAGAGATGTCCTTTCGAGGGAAGTCCCCTGAAGGCTGCACTGTCAATCGCGCCCGGAGAAAAGGAACGAAGTCACCTGCAAGGGCAGCACTGAGAATGGAACACTGTGATTGTCATTACCTATTTATTGTAAACTTCCAGATTGGTTCAGCCAACCCCTGCCTGGAACCAGCAGAGCAACCTGGTGAAATGCACGGCTGCTCATTCGCTGCCTGACCACACAGACTATATCCCTGGGGTGGGATGGCGGTGCCCCAGGCCAAGCACTGACACGACAGTCACCCAGGTCTCCCACATCCTTCAAATACATCACCTCAAACCTCAGAGCAGTGGAAAAGGATTCAATACAATATCAAAAATGTCAAAAGCAGCTAAATGTGTAAAAATTATGCAATCGCCAAAGCAGTGGAAAATCAAATGCTCAACTCAACTGTCAAATCAATGTGAAGTAGCTGCAGAGCAGAAACAAGTGTGGTGCCAATGGCCCTGTCAAGTTCGAGAATCTCAGGCCCAGCTCAGACCACCAGTTCTCCCAATGGGCATAGACATCGCCTAATGTGAAACCAATCACACAAGATCAAGAAATAGATGTTGTGGAAATAACACAAAACAACATGGCAACATGCTGAAAATGTCCAATTCATCAAAGCTGCATTTGTACCCCATCAGAGACCTGGATGTGCCCTCATCCACAGTGGATCCCTTCAGGAAACTGTCCTTGGAACACGTTGACAACACAAAGCATAAGGACTACATTGTCTTGAAGTGTACAGCACATGAAAACAATTGATCCTACCACTTTAACTTGTCTTCAAAACAGTCAAATGATCCTACCAAGGTTCGTAAATCTGAGACAACTGGTCTGCAGTGTCAAATTCAGAGTGGCTGCATTTCACCACTGCTTGGCCCCCACAGGCATCGAGTGGCCCATGGGTGTGCCCTTTGATCGGATAGGCCAGCACAGCATGGTCCACGCACCCAAGCACCTTCAGTTTCACAATTGCTGACAAAATTTTGCCGTTCTTGCATTCTCGCTGGCAGTTGTCCTGCAGGATGACCAGGTGATGTGGGAGCCTGTTTCCGCACTGGTCATAGACAATGTCAAGCATCCGAGCAATGGTCTCCTCACAAAAGCAAGACACAGACCAACACTGTAGGCACAGCATTGGAAATCCATAAACTGGTGGAGAAGTGCGGCTATTTCTGGACTTTTGGACCAACAAACCTAGTAGTGGAAAAGAACATGCTTCTTTTTCACACCCAGATACAAAATTGTTGTTGCTGTTCTTGTAGCAGTCTGCGTCACTGACTGCGAAGTGTAGCCCATGGCCTCATCCAGCTGTGAACCCCATCCTCCATATAGAAGGTATTCCAATCACTAAGTTGAACACGAAACAAAGCTTAGCTGTCCAGGTACAAAGAGGTTGACCCCTTTTTGAAGACAAACTGCATACTGTCAATGACTTTGATGAGTCATTCACATTCAGGCTGGGAACCAATGAGTCAGATCACCAGAATTTAAAGTTAGATATCTTTAGAACACACTTAATTCCCTAATCTTCTAATCAAGTTATCGCTACACATGGACACTTAGGAAAATGAAAGGGTACTGGCTGTAAACAAGAAGCCTTGTCCCCAAATCATCCTTGGTGAGAATAAGTGTAGACAAATCAAGAAATCAGTGGCAGCAGTCAGCATCAAAAGACATTGACCACTGATCACAGAAAACTATGTAGATTCAAACCAAAGTTCTGGATGTGAAGGGCAGGGCGCAGGAGTCGTTGGAACGAGTGGCCTTGCACCAAACTCCGTGGACAGCGATGCTTCGCCTGGTCCAGCCCGTCTGCACGGATCAGCACAGTGCTCAGAGATTTTTCCACTTCTTGGAGTTTCAGCCCCATGCCTGTGCAAAGCCACAAAAGACACACCAAGAAAGGTAACTCAATACTTTACCCTATTGTCCAGCCATTGGAAGTTGCAATAACAACAGATGTTTTCTCAGGGAGGGATTTCTTCAGAAGACCCAACATGCATAAAAGACAACGTGTGCAGCATAAGTGGTTAAGTTATTCAATGATCTTTGGTGCCACCACACTTTACCCTCACTCAGCTTCAACACATACACTTTTCAACAACCATAAGAAATGGAAAAGCACAATCTAGTCTAGTCCATCCCCTCCATCAATTTCAATCACCAACCCCTAAATGTACCATTGTATCACAATCACCAAACCAAGAAGTTCCAACTCAGACTCAACACATACACATCAACAACCATGAGCGATGGAACCACAGGATCTTACCTAGTCTTTTCTCTGTTTCAATTTCAATCACCAACCCTTAAAACAATAGAAACCTTTAGGCCCCATTCTGCCACAATCACCACCCCACTCAGAAAGCCACCAACATTTTTCCTTTGTGCTCATCATCCCTTTGTACACAAATTGCACTGAATTTCCTATGTGTGAAGGGACACCCTCACACAAAAGTGCATCAAGCTCCAAAGGATTATTGCTTCAACTTGTGCTCTGTCCTGTTTCTGGATCGAGACCTCGCACGTCCTCTCACTGCCGGTGCATCTGAGCATACCACTGCAGTTGCGTCATCTTTTTCATCATCAACAACGTGCACTTTAGGCACTGCACTATTCTCACCCATGTCTGAGTATACCTGATAAGCTGTGCCCATCCATCCACTTGAAACTTGTGAATCTCGCCAAAGCTCTGTCTCATCGTCCCAGTTCCCATTCTCATCTGGGAACGACTCTCTCAACTCGCCCTTTTCATCAATGAAATAGACAGGTTTGACACCATCGAGCACACAAACCATGATTCAAACACAAGGAATGTTGCAGCGAACAGAGGTCAGACCAAGAGCACAGCTTCGATCCAAAATGCTGGCAGTCAAGCAGCATTGGTTGCCCACAACATAGGCACTACATCTTACACTACAGTTAGGTATCCAGAGACAACACTACAGTCTTTGCAACCAAGTACATCATAGTGACATATAAGTCATGTCCACTGCAATTCAGGCAAGGCACGAAGGTTTGCCGTCAGCTGGACTGACAGAGTTGCCCATCGAAGATCAGCCTCTCGATCTTGCCATTGCAACATCAGATGGCGAAGGTATTCTTCCATCACATCTGCTCGCTGAGAAGGGCTTAAGTGTTGACGAAGCCGCTTCTTGTAGGACCTCAAATTAATTTACAGAAAATGCATGGACACCAAAATAAGTGAGGTGTTCAGATGCACTATGTGCTACAGGAAACCAAAAGCAGTGTGCTGAAGACACAAATACACAAACTCTTTTCAAACTTTTACAGGACCAACTAACCTTAAACCATTTGAGCAAGAAACCAGCAGGCATCACACACAGGATGCTGTCCTTGTGCCTTTCTGAACTTCAAGAAGCCAGAGCAGTCACTCAGCACCTTCATAAACGTAGTGAAGCTGGGGATGGCAAAGCCCTGCTCAGAGCACCATGTCTGACACCAGGAGAACAACATCCTGGGTTTAATGACCCCAAGGTAACGTCTAGGGCCAGGTCCAGCTCCTGGTCCTTGTAGGACTTTCTCCCCTGGTTGAAGCAAGTTGAAGCAGTGCAAAGAACAGGATGAAATGGCCCTCAGCTCTTCTTCATCATGGTCACAATCCTCCAAGGAAGACTCCTCTTCATTGATGTTGCCCTTCCTCTCAATTGGACATGACATGAGCTTCAATATTTTGTGGCCACTGTTTGAGGCTAAGGTTTGGGAGAATACAAAACCCTTTTGGAAAGCACTGCCATGCCACTACATGAACAGCACTAAATGCAAAACACCAAAGTGCTTTATGAAAAAATAGTGAAGCCACGCCACGCGCCACTGATCAAAGTTGTGTTGTCGCCAGTCTCAAAAGAGAATCGATCTGGCAAGCCCTCAGCGTCATACTGATACCGCTGCCAAAGGAACAACCGCACAATTGAAGCGACCGGTGTAGTCTTTACAGAAAGCTTTCGCACCTTCGCCCCAAATTGACGGCCATCAGGTCGACCATCTATGACCTGCATCCAAATTTCTTTTGTGACCCTGCAGGATTAGAGTTTGGAGCCACAGAAACAAAGGACATTTAGTTGGAACTGGCTTCAGGCTGAGTCATTAAAAATTGTTAAGCTTGTTGAGCAACTCTCTTCAAGCGAGCAGGGCCTACCTCAGTGCAGCAACAAGTTACCCAGTCAGCAAAGCATATCAATCCAAATGAATCTGTTATCTACCCACCCAGCCAGTGGATAACATCAAACATTTTCTGTGGGGTTGGTAATTATTTTGCAATGAACGTGAGGGAGTGAGCTTACCATCAAGAAAACCCAAATCAATTCTTCAACACCCATCAGGCTACTCCCAAGAAGAACATCGCAGCTTTCAAGCACACACATAGGCCCTTCAGTGGCAGGATCCTGTCCAGTCTAACAGATGGCTTCTTTGCACTTGCTCTTGCTTTGTAAGTCCGCTTGTTCTGCACTGGCTGCGAGGGTGACCTGCCACCTTCATAGTCATTGCCCAAAGAGACTCTAGACTCCAAGGAGCTGGGGCATGACTCTGAAGTCGCCTGCGAATCCTCATCATCCGCACCATCACTCGTTTGCTGCGTATCAGCTTCCTTCTGCATGTTGCCCGCGCTGAAACACATTTAAGAAGGTGTCAGCCCCATACCAAACAACTAAACCATTCTTATATTGATCCAGCTTGTGGGCCAAGAAGCTTCAGCCTTGTTTTCAAAATGGTACAATGCATCAGCCAAGGTTCAGACTCAGAAGTGCCAAGTGAAGAACATGGATCATCATCACACTGAATTTCACGATCTGTGACATCTGAAGTCCCTTGGCTTTCCTCATCATCAGCAGCAGCAGGCCCAGTCCCATCTGGAAGCACTTCCAAGACACCAGAAGCATCAAATTGATTGCTAGTGAAGATCCACAGAAGCTCTCTGTCTTGAACAGGGTGGTCCAAGCGCTGAAACTCTTCTCGATAATGCACAAGCTCTGGCAAGTTCTTGGCCACTGATGTGAAGCAACCTGCAAAGCATGAAAACAGCTCAAGATTTTATGTGGGTCTGCAACTGAAAACCCTGCTTTCAGAGATAGGGTATAGTCAACACCACAAACTGACAGATATTTCTCCTGAGTCATAGACTTGGATTTGCTTAAGGAACTGGTAAAATAAAACATATCTCTCAAAAGTGATCCGCTACATAGGGAAAATCAAAACGACCTTAAACAAAGCCAAGTAGACCGAAGGAACAGTGCACACACCCCATGCCAAGACCAATGCACTGCTGCAGCTTCTCAGAAAATTTCCGAGTGAAATCCACCATTGTGACCCCACAGCTATGCGCAAAGTTGACAGCAAAGCTCCAAGATTGCAAGTCTTGGTTGATATCTTTGGGGTGTATTCCATACCCCTGTAAGCAGTGGATGAGGATGGTTAGTAAAAGCCTTTCTCTAAAATTGTCATAATCATTGAATTATTTGCAAGCCTTCGTGTAACTTGTTCCGCGCATTGCCACAAACAAATCATATTTTCCCACTGGCATGAACCAAAGGACAGTCACATACTGTATCACATTGCAACCATGCATCAAAAACATTGTGCAAACATCAAAGCATTTCACAAACACATACCTCCAAGTTGAGGATCCCCACACAAAGCTCTATCATAGCCAGCCTTTGTCAAGAAGTTTGCAAACAGCATGCAACATGACTGCTCTCAATGTCTGTGTGAAATCACAACCCCCTGCCTTTTGAGATCGCCAACAATTGACAAATTGCATGTGTTGCCACTACATTTCCCTTTATACTGAGTTCACCGCAATGCCCACTGAGCCTCACTTGGGGTGTGACAAGAGGTTGGAGAAAGGCCATGAGGAAAAGACACTGGGACAAACCCCATGTACACACAGTGGCAAAAAGGCACCCTTCTGGAGTTCAACGTAACTTCACACAGAACAGAAACACGGTCCAGACTGCAAAGAGTATCCTCAACAGGCATACACAAACAGAAACTGAGGGATCCTGTTTTCAAACATCTTTGCATATCATGAATCAAGTCTAAATGTAACTTTTTCATCTTGAACTCAACAAGTTTGCTCAGAGCTTTCCGTTGCTCAGGAGATACTGCGCAAGCAGCTCTGTCTTGAGCTTTTCTCGGTACTGCGAAGTTCTTGGCCACTGGTGTGAAGCAAGAAAAGCTCAACATGTTACAGAGTTTTCTACAAGCTGTCAGTATTTCAGGGGCTAAATTTGAAGTTCCTCCCAGTGGCTCCAAGGAGATTGCCTCTAGGCCCAGCAGCAAAACCAGGATCTATTTCAGCAACAGGGAAATGAACACATTCACAACTCATAACCAATCAGATTTAATTTGTATGATGCTGGACATTCCAGAGCCAGTAACCAATCACATCGGTAGGCAGTGGCGGAATAGGCTTTCCACTGTGTGATCAAAATTTGGCCCAAGGCTACACAGCAAGGGTGCAAACAGTTTCTATTCAGGAAGCTACGTTTCAAAGATGAATTGTAAGGCATGTCAATGTAAAGGCTATCAGAAACCCATGTTCAAATGTGAGTTGTAAAGAGTGCACCACATGCATCATGCAGTCTTGCTCCTGCATCACTGTGCACCCTTTGTCACTGCAATTGGTTTGTTCTTCTCCATCTTTAAATCTGTGTCTGTGATCAGGTACGGTTTCCTCGAAGTCAATTTGCCATGAACAGCATCCCATGTGAATCTCCAGCACCATGCGAATCCAGGGCTCAGCTGTGGTTGATCACCCTCTGATGCCAAGGACCGAACCTGACGCAAAAGACATGACAAGACGCAAGCAAGAGGGCACTGCAAGACACGACAAGACACAAGCATGAGGCCACTGCAAGTATGTAAACTCACCCTAATTTCATACTAAGCTTAGCAGCAAAGTTCTGATGGTTCATCTTCCCTTCAGTCTTGTCCTTCAATACATAGACCCAAGGCTGCCCTTTGGCTTCCACTGTGTAGCCGTGGCTCTTGTCGTTGGTAGGCTTCAGCACATGGCCCGTTATATCGAGTTTGGTGAAGGAGGTTCCTTTGAACAGTTCTCGGCAAACCTTAGAAACATGCAATAACCAACACAAGGATCTGACCTATAATCAGTTCATGACACATGTGAAAGCTCAATCTTTGATTTAACTCAGTGAGGCTAGTGGCTGAATACAGAGTTCCCCTTTTGGTTTTGGCACTGTCATCACCATCACCTCCATCAGCAGTGTTGACCAAAAGCTCTACCCATGTCCTGTCACCCCGTAGGAAGGCCAAAGGCACACCCACCACATTCTTGCCATCAGCCTTTTCTTGAGGCTTGCCACCACCAACTGAGGCCAGCTTTGTTCCACGAGGAACCTTGCAGTCTTGGTTGGCAGTCAGGATATAGTGCTTGTCATCCTTGTACAAAGTCACCGTGCCGCCACTCACCATTTTGTGATCAATGATCTTGGTGGAAGGGCAATCCTTCGGTTGCCTTGTCGGCACAGTCTCAATGACAACCTCTTCTTCATTCTGGCGCGCATCCTCAACAGTCTTGTCCACATTCACAACAGCACTGCTTCCACGCTGTTCAGACAGAATCTCGTTGAACTTATCCAGCACTTCACCATCTTGTTGGCAAATACGGTCAAGTTCCTGTTTCAGAAAGGGGAACAGGCTTAATGCAAGGAACCCAATTCCTCTATTAGTCTATTATTTTGGACTTTGTATTTAAACGCACTGACAAAGCTTTCAAACAAATGTTTCTTCCAAGAAGCCCCTCTGATTGATGGTGGGGCTGTCGAGAACTCTCCCTTCTTCACTGGGTTGATTGCCACTGCGCTTCCAGTGATTGCCTCATATTTGGACAAAATTCTGAAATCAACCTTTAACTATCACTTCCAGGGGTGTGAGCATCTGTGAGAAACAAAATGAACAAACATCGCAGAAGACTTTGCTTAATACATCAGGGCACAAGAACTTCAAGCTGCAACTTGTTGAGGCCCTCATAAGCTTCATATACACCTGGCACCTGCTTCATTGCCTCCAAATCCTCCGCAGAGAGAGCTGTCTCTGGCTCTGGCATGACAGGTCGAAGGCGCCCTGACTGCCCCACCTCCTCTTCATATAGTGTGACCATCTTGGACAACCATTTGGAGGAAAGGAAGCCAGCCAACCTCAAAAGGGGAAGAGACCCAATTGGAACAGAACAGCTTAAACTTCACAAAATCATGGCATTGTCATTACCAAAATGTGCAACTAACAGTTTCCATTCTTCAGAGTAAGAAAATCACATGTAATGCACAGCAAGATATTTGGGATCTTTTTGGGGTATCCAACCACGCCTTTTGATTGAAAAGGTTGCTTGAGTGCCATTCTTGCCTGGGATGTCCACCATCCAGCATCGAAGCTTGCACTTCAAGCTTCCTGACATTCGAAGGCGACAAATGGCCATGGACAAGTCTCCATTGTACGGGTGCAAGTCAACTATCTCCACAATGTCTTGGGCAGTCACCACCCCACTCAGGAGATCTTTGATCATATTCTCAGAGCATTCCACTCCACGCTGTGCTGCACGTGTTGCCGCAACCACCCTCAATCGCTCCTTGTACTCACTGGCCTCAGAACCTGGGATTTGCACAAGGAACAGGGACACACATTCAGTGGAAGGACCATTCACTTGCAGTAGAAAAAAGAAAGCCACCAAGCAGAAGCAGGGGACTGGACTGTACATTGTACAGCTCAGATGCAGGTGGAGATGTGGCTCCTAGGGAGTGGCAGGCAAACATTTCAATCCTTGACAGTTAGTGCTGCATAAGTGTACCAACTACTAAGCCAACCCAATGCTGCATGTGACAGCCGCGCCTGTGATCTTGGCAGTGAGCACAGCGGATGATGCACACCACTTGTTCTCAGCAAAGGCAACCTTCAAGTTGTCATGCATCATGAAGAGCTTGTAGGTGACATGTGTGTCTCGCTGCAAGTAGTTTGCATCTATTAGCTCTGCACTGGGGCTCAACTCCTGGATGATCTTGATGTTCGCCCCAAAGCCACATTGCAAGAGCTTCCGCGTGATGACAACCTCATCCTCAAGAACGTCAGTCGTGGAATCCTCCTTTGGCCGCGATGCCAAAACCACCAGAACTGCAAAGTTGCTTGCGCCATGAACCCTCGCCAGCGTTGCCAGCAGTGGCCCATACTTCTCCACCACAAGGGCATTCCGAGCCATCGGGACATTCATGTCAAGCCGTGCCAGCGTAAGTCCAATCGCTTTGTCACTCTGATAGGCACTTCCCACTGATGGTGGAGGAAGGGTCGGAACAGGCTTCATGATCCCTTGCTGGAGGTCACCAACCAAAGCTGACCAGTCAGTCTGCAACTGGGGAAAGCACCATTCCATGTGCTGCTGCACAAGACGCTGCGCTACACTGACTTGCTGGATCCTCTTTTGATGTGCCAGCCAGCCAAGTTTGTCTTGCAGCATGCGATGTCCTTGCATGGCTCGCTTGAGCAATAACAAGTCCTTGTTGAAGTGCGCTTCAAAGCTTTCCAAGCGAGCTTTCCAGAGAGATTCCTCTGCCCTTTCCACAGCTTTCTCCTCTGACATGTCGACGTCTTCACATACTGCACCTCGCAAGTCCGTCACCATACCAACATGGAAGTGGGTTGGGAAGCTCTCAATGGACTTGATCACCTTCAAGGGCACCAAAGAAGAAAAGAAAGACTAGTTTAAGACTAACATGATTCTGTTAAATCAAAAGTGAAGTGTCTTTTCTGAACATCAACAGAACACTATCCCAGCCTGTTCATCCAAAACATCACCTTCTTCAATGACTTGGGTCACTGACTTGAGATCATCAGCCAGCAAGTCTTGCTCACAGCAGCCCTTCATGCATCGGCTCCACAGACAAATGACTTGCCGACTGCGCATCAGCTTGTCCAAGCCGGGGCGTTGCCTGGTCCACTGATCCACCCCCTCAAAACAAAATAGCTCAATCGAACTACTACTAAGCATGGTCCAACAAAACCAGTGTTCACTTAACCACAAAGTCTAAGCACAACTTGAAGCAAGGAGCATTGACCTTGCTGCCTCCGCTGGCAAGGATTGCACACTGAGCTCAAACTGTGCAACCAACTTCCTGACCAGGAGGTTGTGCTCCTCTACAGACAAATGGCTCCTGAAGTCTGTCAAGTTGACCTTCACCCCCTCCGGCACCATCCTCAATGCCATGTCTGAAGCCTGGATGGGAGGAGCAGTGGTATAGGAAAAAACTACTCATAGAAACCCTGCCAATCACAAAAAAACACCAAAAACATAACTGCACCACATAGAAACCCTGACAATCACCAAAAAATATAGCTGCACCACCTTGTCAAGGAACCATTCGAGCAGAGGCCTCTTGCTGCTCATTTGGCAAAAGGCCTGGTGGAGATGGACTCATAGGCCAAAGGAATTTGGATGCAAGTAGCTGATCACTCAGTGCAGATTGCCTGTATCCCTGGCACCATGACACATGACTTGTCATCCATGCCCAGCTTTCCTTCGTGGCGTAGCGGAGGATGTTGCGAATAGCAGTGCACCGCGTGGTGCCCAGTCGAACAGCTTCTTGATCTTCCACAGCACTCTCATTGGCACCACTACTTCCAGCATCTTTGTTGGATTTCGTGGGTCGGCCACGTCGTTGTCGCTTTTTCGCCTGGTTGCAAAAGTAGAGGCAAAAACAACAGCAAGTTAGTTCCAGATTGTGAGAAAAGAAAACAAAATATGCAAATTACTAATTGCAAATTGCAAATCATTAAGACATGGGCCTTCGAGCTAAGTCACTTGGACAACTGCATCAGTCACACCTTCAACATCCATGGCTTGCTGGTAGTTGGCACAAATCCGATCAAACGTGGCCATCAATGATGCACCACGTGCACTTCTCTGATCCAAATCAGTGGAGTCAAATATAATATTTGTATCCACCCCATCCTGATGGACAGCTGGTGGAAAAATATGAGCTTTGTGAGAACCACCAATTTGCATGGCAAAAATATCAGCAACAAAAATGATTGCAACACCCAGGGTACTGGCAAGGCACAGGATACAAACAAAGGGCAGTGAGATGCACCCATTGTAGGGGGCTCAAAGGCTGAATGAGGGTGCCTCGCACATTCTGTTTCAGCGCTGCTTGGACCAATCCGTCTTCATGATTGTCATCTGTGAAGCCTCAGAGATTCAAAGCCTGTGAGGAAACATAGTAGCAAAGGAGTTGCAAAACTTTCTAAATATTTTGGTCTCCCTTTGCCAAGGTGCATGTGGGAATGTGAAGCAATGACTTGTAAATCTTTTTCACCTTGAAGTCCTGCAAAACTGATGTCACACCATCTTCAATCATGCCCTTCATGAGTGACCACCTCAGAGGGATTGGCAGGCATGTTTCACCAGTTGCAACTGTACATGTCCTTCACCACTTGATGGGTCACTGAACCTTTTATATTTGGACCAGGTTTCTTTATTTCCACTCAGTCTACTTTTTGATCAAAAAGGTCACTATCCTGACCACAATTCATGATCTTGGTCATCAACATGAACAGCAATCATGACCACTACGGGGATCGTGATGATGATCTTCACATGGACAATTTTATGACTGTACATCCCTGCCATCTTGTTTGACTTCAAGATTATGATGTTGATCTTCTTGTGGATCATCATCAATCCTTGTTACTTCTCTTCACCAATGAACAGCTTGTTAAACATCAAGGTTGCCATCATGTTCACACTGTTATTCATCATTTTTGTCATCACCATGACCATCAGAGACATGATCTTGCATCAAAAGAAAACATCATTACAAACCCCATCTAGGTTGTCTTCAAGTTGAACACCCTGTTCATAAACAAGGCCACCATTAAGACCACAATGTTTGCATCATCTTGATCAACAACATCAACAGAAACATGTTATTGGTCAGATGATGTGCATCATTTGGACCATTGTCATGAGTAAACATCATGTCAACCAACATAGCGATAGTCTTCAAAACGAAAACCTTATTCAAGAACACCTTCATGTTCACAATGCTGTTCAGCATCTATGTCAATAAGATTCATCCAAGTGTTTGATATGTTCTTGAATGCCATCTGAGGGGTTCATAGTTAAACCCTTTGATCAAGATGATGTGCATCATTTGGACCATTGTCATGAATAAACATCATGTCAACCAACATAGCGATCGTTTTCAATACGAAAGCCCTATTCAAGAACACCTTCATGTTCACAAAACTGTTCAGCATCTATGTCACTAAGATTCATCCAAGTGTTTGATATTTTCTTGCATGCCGTCTGAGGGGTTCATAATTAAACCCTTTGATCAAGATGATGTGCATCATTTGGACCATTGTTATGAATAAACATCATGTCAACCAACATAGTGGTAGTCTTCAAAACAAAAACCCTATTCAAGAATACCATCATGTCCACAACCCTGTTCAACATCTATGTCAGAAAGATTTACCCAAGTGTTTGATATTTTCTTGCATGCCATCTGAGGGGTTCATGGTTAAACCCTTTGATCCAGATGATGTGCATCATTTGGACCATTGTCATGAATAAACATCATGTCAACCAACATAGTGAAGGTCTTCAAAACGAAAACCCTATTCAAGAAAACCTTCATGTTCACAATACTGTTCAACATCCATGTCAATAAGATTAATCCAAGTGTTTGATATTTTCTTTCATGCCATCTGAGCGGTTCATAGTTAAACCCTTTCATCACAAATTTTTGATTTATATATATAAATCTTTTAACTGATAGCATTAGTGTACCCTGCCATCTGAGGGGGGTAGCTGTCAACCCCTCA
>JBAHVQ010178495.1:0-16875 GCA_036872915.1 Nanipora kamurai
CGTCACTCTAAACACTAAACCTCTAAATGTGAAGAGAAAGAATTGTGCATTTCGTGATACATCCTACGTTTGTACACCTTTAGGCATCGCTTGTAAAGGTCTGTAACGGAAAGGTATATGGTGAGTTTTGAAGTGACCTTTCATGTAATAGTTCAAGTACGAACCGGAAGACTTTCTTAAGATTTCAAAGTCCCAGCGTGTTTTGAAAAAGCTACCCGAAAGTGAACCCTAATACGAAGACTTTCAAATATCAGTAAAGTTCGACCTGGACTATTCCAAGTGACATTCTAAACAAAGGAAATTGATATTTCCCAGCTACCAGTAGTTTTCAAATGCAGCTATTTAATTTCTTTTGTTTTTAGTTCATGGAGCACTCTATTTCAGAAATTAATTACAAGGTTATCTGATTTTTTCTTATGTATTTTAAAGAATACGTGATAAAAATGTTTCGAAACAAGTTATTTTTAATTCAAAACGTTTTGTTTTTAGGAAAGCATAAAAGATTGCTGATGTGACCAAAACGTCTCACAAAACGTTCATCATTATTGTTAACTTGCTTCGGAAATATTTCGTTCTTAATTACAACCACAACATATAAACCTTATAATCATATCTAGCTGTAACAGTGTCCGCAGAAGGCACCCAGAGCTGAGTACTGCAGACAACTTGAAGTACATGCACAACCCTTTGCAGGCCTTCTTGCAGGACAACTAAAGTACTCGTAGCAGCTTTACTGCGCTTATGGCAAAGTAGTACACAGTAGTTTTTATCTTCTTTCCCTTTTCCATCTTACCTCTGTAGGGCTAGGAAGCTCTGACAGAGACCGGGCTCTTGACATGAATCCTCTGGTATCATGCGCGGTGAATATAAGGGTAGAAGAGGAGTCGGATCCAGAACAAGTGTTGTCGCTCGATAATCTTCGTACAGCTGTGAGATCGGAGGAGCTATCTCCAAGAATCTGCAGGTGACCTCTGGGGAAATACTCCAGTGGCCCAAGCACTTTTCTTGATTTTGCATTGCTCAGCACGAATAAGCACGGAATTCGGCCATGTTGCTTAGCAGAATGGAAAACGCGCAAAAAAATTCGAGCATGAGTTCCTTCATGATTACATAACTGAAGGCCTTCCAGAGGTGGAATGTGCTGCTCATTCCTTGACTCTGAGTATTCACACATTTAACATGCTTCAGCAAGAACTTTCAAGGGTTCAAGTTCCAAATCAGTTGGAACTTTCACTGTTAGCGGGACATGTCGCCGGGCTTCTGCGCCTCTAATTACCCTTGCAACTCTCTTCAAGCTGTCATTGTATCCGTCCTATACAATATTCAAACAACATTGATATCAGCCAAGCAACAACTACCGGGTCATGATAAAGACGGTAGATACAGATGTGTTTGTTGTTGCTGTGGTACAGAGAATACCAGAAAGATGTGCTAATTCTTTTTGGCAATGGAGGCGTCTGACGTATTACCCAATCCACGAAACTCCTATGACTTTTTTTTGGAGTGATTTTTTCAAAGATCACCAGCACATTCTTGGAGATAGGTACTGCATCCGATTAGCTGTCTCACAGCTTTAAAATGATTATCAAATGATCAGCTGTATTGATCTATTGAGTGATTGAGCTAAGCTCAAGCACTCCAGTAGTCTGATGTGATTCTTCCAACCTTTGCTGCCCTTAACCTTTAAACCGGCTGATTTTCAAACCCATTACCGCCCAGTGTCCGATAACAAAAGAACACTACAAAAAAGAACAGATGGAAAAACGAAGCAACAACAATTCTGTGAACTAATTCAGAACTAATTCTGTGACGTATTCCAGGTACAAACAAGATTCCCCCTATGTTAACGACATAGTTTGCTGCTACATGAATTTTAAACACATTTTTAAACACTACATGAATCATATTCTTGTTTCGTGAACTAGGCTGACACAACCGACTTTATAAGTTATGATTTTGTCAGTTAAGACCAATATATGAAAACCAGGGTTAAATGGGCTGCAATTTACTAATATGAAAGCAATGTCATAGACCATATATTTACTAATTTTTTCTTGGGCACAAAGAAGGCCTTTGAGTTTCATTTGGAGCCCTACCTTTGATATCTTTGATATGTCTCTGGAAATTTACGTTTAGATAGACAATTTTGTCATTGAAAGTGGAAGTACGAACTTTAATATCACCTTTGAATGTTTTATCCGATATATTTAAGATATCTTGTCTGTTAAATTAGCTGGCTATTAGTCAAAATCTTTGTGATCGAAGACATATTCGGGAAACGAAGTCTCGTTATAAATATAATAGCCCAGCAAATAAGTCTAAATAAAGCCATAACGGAACCATATCTTTTCTTAAAGATCTTTTAATCACTAACGTCTCGTTACTGAAACAATAACATCATCAAAGTAATTTTTTACAGGATGTACATATAGTTATCTAAAATAATCAGTTACTCTGATGATGTTACTGGTTAAGTAACAAAACGTCAGTTATTAAAAGATCTTTTTAAAACATATTGCTCCATGCCTTTATTTAGACTTATTTGCTAGGCTGTTATATTTACAGCTCGCTACTATCACAGCATACTTTCCATAACAGGGAGAAAATACCTGTCTGTCGGATATGAAAGACAGTGCTGCGAAGTTAGTTTTAAACGCAGTAGAAAAGGTTAAACGTTTGTGCTCTTTATGATAGTAAAATGTGGAAGCTCTGCATCCCATTTCATGCTATTGTAGGGCTTTCGCTGGAAACGTCAATATCCTGTTTTCTCCTTTTTATGGCAAAGAACCATCTTTTAACCTTTTCTACTTCGCTGTTTGAAATAATTTCCATAGATCCTTTTTAAATCTTCTATCAAGTCAAACTGACTTTTCACTTTCTCGTTTCAATCTCTGACTTTTTATTTCTCATTAAAATACTTCCAAAGAAGTTATTTTAGTCGCCATGTCGGATAACGTTCTCAAATATAAATTAAGATTCAGTAACGGTGAAAAAGTAAAATTTTAACAGAAGATTAAATGAAGAGGAATTACAGTCACACACAACAGAATTTTAACTCTGTAATGAGGAATAGCAAAGAAGTTTCGCTATCTTTTAAAATTTGACAGTAATTCCTTATAACCGTTCAAAAAAAAACCCTGAAGCACAGCGATGAATGCGCTTATTACATATACCCAAAACATTGAATGTCCCGATAAGATATTCTATTTTGACATCTTTCGGTTCTTATAGCTTCATCAGTGTGCCATAGAATAAAATTTATAGCGCAAACTACAAAATAGTACACAAAGCTTTCGCCATTCCATGTTTAGACACAAATCCAGTCACTGCATTTTATATTACATTGAAAGTTATTTAGTAAACTCGTTCATATCTTAACCTATATTTTACATGTACATGTTTTAATACGACCTTTCGCATTTTTGGCATGTCTTAAAGGCGTATTAATACTTTTTGGCCTTGATTTATATAGATTTATATAGTGATTACTCTCAAAAATGACGTCTCATTGCGGAAAATTTGCCTTCCAGAATTTAACGTCTTAAAACCGTACATTGCCCGATCATGATGTACTTTTGTGGGTCCGCCTTGCATTTTTAAATGATACACTACAATCCCGAGCTAAGATTGGGAAAGGTCTGTTGTCCACGACGAGCAGCTTTTTCTCCATGAATCTGGACAGGTTACAATGCACGGGTCATTACCAGCCGACAGTTTGAGGAAATAAAGGATAAAACAAACTCCGAATAGTATAATCTTGTAAACTCAAGATTCGAACTAAGAGTCAGAGTGCGTCAAAACCGGTGATATTTCGATTTTAAATCTGCTTCAATTCCTGCTTTCGATTTTGGAACAAAATCGGAATATCACCGTTTCGGAGTCGTCTTAATTCTTTTAACTCGAATCTTGATTTGGCAAAATAATACTATTCGTAGTTTCTTTCATCCTTTATTCATAATGCACAGCTGACACCCAACCAGTGAACCTAAATAAAACACAATGACAAAAACAGTATCAGAGAAAAAGACAGTTGGTCAAGGGAGGTTATTTGTTAATGATCGAAACAACAGTAAGATAACGCAGAAGACCTCGAAATCGGATCTGCTTGGCTAACGGTACAAGATGTCGCAACTACCTTGCAGAGTTTGGTTGGATGTCAGAGTTGGAAAACGAAGAAAAGGGAGGTAGTTAGAATTACTGTACGTACACTTGACCTATGGAAAAGATTAATTTTAACTTCATCATTTTAGTCTGCGTCTAGTTCTAGTTACGCTATCTCAATTTCTCAAGCAAACACCGACTTGAGCACTTATTTCTAAAATACGCACATCTTTCACATGTCTAGTGGCGTCTTCTCAAACGCTTGCCGGTTCAACATCGCCCACAAATTCGCCGCACACAGGACAAAGAAACGAGGGGTCTGCCATTAAGTTAGCCTGAAAAAGAATTCAATATGGTAATTCTATACAAGCGAACAAAAGAAATAATCTATTAAACAATTCATAAAAAATCAAACATATCAAAAATAAGGAATAAGGAAAAATAATAAGGAATATCGCCAACTGCATTCAGCATCCCCTAAACAACCCGCCATCGAAAAGAATTAGATTAAAATTACTATTAGCGATTTCACTATTTGCTTTACATTTTACCAACCATACATACCTTTATACAGATATAACAAAATACATGACCACATCTGGTGTGATGAACGTTCGTAGGAAATTCGCCGCAAGCACCACAGTGCCGCTGCACTAACACCTTTTTATCTTGCAATACATCTTGTTTCTTCCACATGACACTTAGTAATAAATTTTGAAATCGTGGAATATTAACCAAAGGAAGAATACAAAATAGAAATTCCTGAAAGAAAGACCAATACATATAATGTATATTGACGTCAGATACAAAGACTGGATAATCACAATAAAATTCAATCTTACACTAGAAAATTGGGTGGTAATAGTGGAAGTTTGTTTTTCCTAGCAGATACGACAAGTACGTGAAACGAAAAAATGCAACTCAACCTTTGGTTATGGATCCTCTTGCAACCAGACACGAAACTACGGTCCTCGCAGTTTCAATTAAATTTTTAACCTACATTTTTAGTGATATGCGGGAATGGACATCTTTTGAGGTCCGCACAAGGTGAAATAACCACGCTCCAGTGGACAGTACAGAGTTGAAAAATGACATCTAAGCTTGTTCCCAAGGACGTCTGCTTACGGGATTGACAGCATAACCTATTGACTAATAGAAATTAGTAGAAACCATCTAGTGGACTTTTACAAATCGTGCATTCTAATGGGCTGACCTACCACGGCCTAACATTGACATCCCATGATTAGCAAAACAAGCCAATTTTCAAATTCAAAATAATTTCGGTAGACCACCGTTTTGCGACTGTTTCAGATGAGTTTTGTGAAATTTTGTGCAAGAAATCAGTCCCAGAAGAGCCTATAAATGGGCACAAAATATAGTTATTTAAATAATTACACTGAACCGACTAACAAATCCTACATTTTCCTGAAAAATCAATTTTACTAATGCCATATGCACGTTTTACTTCGATTCAGTATTTACATCCCTGGGTATTACTCCAACAATGATTCCTGAGACATTGATTTGAAACCACCTTATTCCACAATGGTCTACTTTGAAGCGACGTGAGGTCAATTTTCTCTAAACTTCGACGGTACGTTATTTATCTCTGTATATTAGACGCTGGAAAATTGTCTCGTATTTCGGGATTTCGTACTTACGGCAAATCCGTTTTTGAGAATATCCTGATTCATATACTCGAAGTAACCCTAAAAGGCAAACGCTACAGCATAAATATTACGTTACAGCGCTGATAGGTTTTTCAGTAAACCTAATGCTTCTTCTTCAACTAATAAGTAAGAGTTAAATACCAAGAACGGAGACTTTATGCCTGATACAAACCCGAGAGGCCGTAAGCCCCAAGGGATTTATCTGGCATAAAGCCGATGATATTTGCTGATTATCGCTTTCGTAATTTATCATAGGTACCATTGTCTAATCATAGCGGTTATTACGAGGATTTATCGTACGAATTAGTCTGCAAGGGGAAGTTCTAATATCCGATGTAATTTGGTGGATAGTGGAAGTCTCAGAGAGTCAACGGCACTATCACTGTTTTGAACCGTCGAACTACAGTTCTATTCATGGAATAGCACTATAAGGTGACTAACCGGTGACTGGATGGATAAAATTTATGTTCAGTCCTGCAAAGCGTTAATGGTGCTAATTATTCGCCCGGAGTTACCCGTCAGATAAGCTATTAAGCCTTGCACAATCCGCTGTTGGTAATTTTAAGGTTATTTTGATAGGCAACAGCACGAAAATAGAGGCGTTATATCGTAGATTGAACTAAGTTTTTTCGGTTTTTTTAAAAGTTTCCAAGCTGTTGTTCTTAGAATTAACGCTTGTTTTCCACTCATCGTATTACATTGCTAGATTCACAATTAACCATTCACAATGGTTAATTGTGAATTTATCGTTTTATATTACCCCGAGGATGATTTTGAAATAGCATTGCGTCGTGTTGTAGCTTAAAACGCATCATCTTCTCTTTACAAATACCTAGATGTTTAACTTATATCTAATGATGATATTTTGCAATACGAAAAAGATAGGAATTGTTTCTAGTGTAGATTTCCATTTAGCAACGAGGTAAGGACATCTACGTTACTGTTAGATTTTTAGGTGATCAAAGTGTAGGGTATATAGGTGTTTAACTAGCATGGATGTTGTTAAAAGCAGAAAATATTTCATATTTCTTGCTGAAAAAATTGGATTTAATCAGTAGAATGAATGGTTATTAATAGCATTAATAAAAAATGAAGATATATAATCTACTTCTATACCGGGTAAAGCCCTATTTCAATACCCCAATCGTAGTTTGCGTAAGTTTAGTGAATGGTATTCTTAGTCATTCATACAATTAATTAAGCCACTTTTCTGCGGAAGAATATCACAATCCTCCCGCTTTTAAGCGAGTTAAGCACCGATCGGAAACAAAGAAAATCGACGTAGTCATTAAACAACTGATGTTACACAGCCAAAAATACTCCTTCTTCACAAAACACTACGTACGTTATTGGAAGTAAAATTGGGGGGGGGAGGTCACTGTTTGTTATTAGTTGATAACATCAAGAGACTGAACGACGTTTTGAGGATTTAAAGTAAACGTTCATCGTCAGGATGTTTATCTAACACTGTCATTTTTAGCAAACTGAAAAGACCTCAATGAATCAGAGAAATCGTTATGATCGTTTCTGCTCCTGAGAGATTAAAGACTCCTGTCTTCGACGCTAGTCATCGCGACCATGTGTCGTGAGCCTTGGCCGGGGAAGTCTGGGTCTAGAATGCCATTTCTGGCGCGAACTATGATTATTGAGCAGTGTACTGGCCACGCGACCGGCGTTACTTCCTTTCAGTTGTTTAATGAGAGAATTTTGAAAACGTGACTGGGACAGGATCTTAAATTTATTGCCAGCCGACAATTTCAAAAAGTAAAAAATAAAACAAATTCCGGAAAAAATCATCTTGTAAAGATTCGAGTTGAATGACAAGACAAAGGAAGTTTTAAAATCTTTCACGCAACAATGTCGTGTATGATGCAACGAACGCTACATAGGAAAAACAGAACGCTGTTTGGGAAAACGTTTATCTGAGCATTCATCCCATTTTGACAATAGTGCCGTAACCAGTCACTTCCTCAATTTTGATGGCATCAAATACCTCGTCAACTTAAACAACCTTTTTGAGAATCTTAACGACTTTCCACTTCCTCCATCTAACACTTCTCTTACTTTCAAGAATTTAATAGCTAACAATTTTAAAATACTTCATTCTTGTAAATCTAACAATAACAACCTACTCTTGTCATCAGAAGCTTTATTTATAAAATTCAACAGGCCAGAATTGAATCATGGCCTCAAAGCGACCAAAGAACTAACTAATTAATTAACTAACTTGTCAATATACTAGCTGTGCTATCACCACATACTATTTAATCTCTCATTACTGATGATGTCATCGAACAATATTATATATAAGATCATGGTTTGCTTGTCATTTCAGTATAGGTTTGGTAATGAGTTTGAAATAAACTAGAAATATTGCCTTCATTCAACTTTTGTCTTGTCATTCAACTCGAATCTTGAGTTTACAAGATGATTTTTTTCGGAATTTGTTTTATTTTTTACAGGATCTGAAGTATTTAGATTTTAAGTAACCCGGGGCTGTGAGGTCGTTTCAACGACATGATTAACTCCTTCCTGTCCGTATAGGTCTTCAGTGGCCTATGGAGACTTAGTATTTTACTCTGGCTAACACCAGACAATTTTGCTCGTCGAGGGGCAAGTCCTCGGACAGGAAACGGCTAAAAATTGTTCTAACGCGCAATTTCTTTTCGATCATCCCTCATGGTAGCAGAGCTTCCTTTTTGAAAGATTCCTTGCAAGTACTACCTGGTATGAAACACAGCAAACACTAGCGACTTAATTATAATAAAGTAATTTTTGTAATCGACGTAATATCATACTTTGTTAATTGATATTGACATAAGAAGTGATTAAGACATGAAACATACTATGAGTGACTGAGCTGTAACTATATGCAGTGGATGCTCGCGCCAGGCTTCCTAGGCGGTAGTCTAGCCCGAGCACTATCCGTTTCCCAATTGAGAAAAACTGGGGAGTATTCGTCGACGAGTTTGTTCAACGGGTGCTAATTTCAGTATTACCTGTCTAGCAGATTGTTTTTTTGTAAAGACTGCGTAGAATCCCAGAGTTCTTTCTAACAATGATTTATACCTAAACAGAAGAGTGAATGTTTGATGTCAACAAGTGAGCAAATTTATAAATAAGTTTCTCATGCAGTGTTATCAAAAGAGTATTCTAGCATTGTTTCAGCCCTATTGGATACCGTGAAACCTACTATTGCAGTTTGACACCGTTCAAACGTTTTGATATATCTTGCTGTTCAAACTGTGCAAAGCCAAGGACTCAGAAGCACTCTGGACTCCAGTTTTTCTGAGTCCCTGGTTTTCCTCAGTTAAAACAGCAAGATATATGAAAAGCACCGAAAAAATAACCTACTAAATTTAGGGAATTCAATTAAATCGATATGTTATCGATGTTTTTCTCAAACTGAAATTTTTTTTAATACAGCCGGAGTGGTTGTGAAGAACTCTTAATCACGATTTAGTTCCCCGTCGGGTGATTAATATATAGCTAAATTCTCATATACTGATTCTCATTGGCTAAAATGAAGCAGTAACTATGACCGAAGTAAATCACTTTTTTATACAACCTGCCGCCAGCTTAAGGAGAAAGTCATGGAAGTAAGTCTTCTGATGCAAAAACTGTATACCCCCATTAGTTACACTCAATAACTAATAAGCAAAAAGAAAATCCCACCCATTCATAAAATGGACTTCCTGAATAGGGCACAAAAATGTGTCATTTTTAAAGTAAGAAAGTATTCTGTTATCTCAGTTGTTTAAATTTCTGGGTCAGTCTAAGCGTGGAGGCGATATCTATCCAATTTCTGCTGCCAACTAACTATTTTTGACAGTTGAGTCGACAATATTCGCATATTAAAATTAAAATACCCTCATTGCCGAATATTTTCTGATGAACACCATACACTAGCACCAGCTGACACATGTTGGTATACGTATTGATACTCTCTTGAAACCAACTCTTAGCAATGCTAAATATTCAAGTAACAATAAAGCAAGAAGATTGTAGTTTTTTTACCCAAGACACATCGTGCATATTAGACTTATAAATAAATATGGATAAATATATAAATAATAAACTAGTCTAAATTAAGTCAAAATTTAATGATTGGTCCTTGGTTGGCCTTTTGCAAATATAACAATGAAACTGATATGTTCTTTGTATGTAGATCCCGATTGTCTGTGAATATTAATGTCGTGCATAATAAAAGTAAGTGAAATAAAGTAATTTATTCATTCATTTCTTCTACATGAAGAAGTTTCAGACTTATGCGAGTTATTCTTCCAATTTTCCACCAAATTTAAACAAAATTTAACGGATTGGCCTTTAGCCTATGGTCAGTCATTCGATAAACTTTCATGAATATCCATCAAATACTTTTTAAATATCCTTCTGATAGACAGACGGACAAACAGGCAAACAAACCAAAGTAAAAACATGACCCCCTGGCGGACGTAATAAACAACTTTCTTTCCTTACAAACGGACGGATAAATGGACAGAAAGGCAAACAAACCAAAGTAAAAACATGACCTTCTGGCGGACGTAATAAACAACTTTCTTTCCTTACAAACGGACAGATAAACGGACAGATAAATGCACAGAAATGCAAACAAACTAAAGTAAAAATTTGACCTCCTGACGGACGTAATAAACAACTTTCCTTCCTTAAAAATGGACAGATAGATGGACAGAACGGCAAACAAACCAAAGTAAAAACATGACCTGGCAGACGTAATAAACAACTTTCCTTCCTTACAAACTGACAGATAGATGGACAGACATGCAAACAAATTAAAGTGAAAACTTGACCTGGCGCAGGTAATAAATAAATTTCTTTCCTTTTTTACCAATAGGTAAATAAGGAAAGAAAGTTATTAATCACGTTTTCCTGTTAGCTGACAAGAATAACTACAGCAAAAGGTTTAGAAAGGGCCTGGATGCTCATAGTTTTGGTATTTGAATTAGTTCTTACTTATTATCTTTTCACTACCTAATCCTTAAGAATAAAGAGAAAATGCTGCATTTTTTCATTCTTTCCTGTCCAGGCGGCTCAATTTTTGACGACTAAAATCGTCAGAAGACTTATTTCGACAGAAATCAGTTAGGACGCATGGAACACTTTCTGGTCTAGGCAGCTCCCCTTGGCGAGTAAAATCAACAAGGGTTATCCATGGCATGATCATCTAACGTGCCTCAGAGTAAAATGTTAAATATTCGGACAGAAAAGTGCTAACTCAGGAGAACTTATCTCTGTCCAGAACTTATCTCTGTCTGTTCTTTTACGAGTAAAATAATCTGTCATTAACTGGAGTAAAATAATATAGTGTTACCAGGACAAAATAATAAAAATAACATCAAGACTGGGCAGAACTAAGCTGATATTGTACTCTGCTCTTGAGCTTTCTTAAAATGTGCATTTTCTACATTTTGGTCTGATTTCCTCCCTTTTCTTAGTTATACATAACGAGATATTCTAAGAATAGCTCACGGAAGAGCACAGAAAGCTTTATCGAGCAATTCAGAAGCGAATAAAGGATGTGACCGGCAATAAACCACCAAGTGGAAGTTTGAGGTCTGGCTGATTGCAAGACTTACAGCATCGTAATGTAAACGCAGAGTACACACCTGCCAGCTCGTAGGAATGCTACAAAGTTCAACAGACTAAGAAATTGGTGCACCATCACTCCAAAATTAAGACATTTACCGACCTAAGCAAGAGAAACAGAAAATAAATAAATAAATAAATATGTAAATAGTTGCCCAAACTTCAGAACCATAGCAAAGCGATCATTTGATCGTTGATAAGTATCAACGACCGCCGAACTACAGGTGGACAAGTAGATAACCAATTACAATATACTCACAGTCGAAAATTTCCTTCATCGAAGATGTTCACTTAAATTTTATTAATCGTGCAGGAACTTAAAGTTCGAGAAGATGACGTTTCGAGCGAAGGCCTTTCGTCGGAGAGGAACGTAAAATGTAAAAAAAAGTAGATGGTGCTTTTATGCGCCAAAAGATGACCAATAGGATTGAAAATCAATAACAAATTAATTAATGAGATGTAAATGATGGATAGTCA
Organism: Nanipora kamurai; assembly: GCA_036872915.1. Classification (NCBI taxonomy): domain Eukaryota; kingdom Metazoa; phylum Cnidaria; class Anthozoa; order Scleralcyonacea; family Helioporidae; genus Nanipora; species Nanipora kamurai. Next base: position 11,856 of record JBAHVQ010178495.1, read on the forward strand.
TTTGCTATTTTAAAAAGTCGATGAGTTAACCAAAAAAGGGAGGAGCTGGTTGAGGACCCAAGGGAATCGTAATACGCAAAGGGTTAAAACAAAAAAAAACTCAAGGGAATAAGGGATACAAGCCAATGTTTTTTACCCGGCCATGCTAGAAAAAAGGCATTAACTTATGACGATGAAAATGTCATTATAAAAATTATAAATGGAAAAACTAACTATAAAGAAATAAGGACAACAAGCAAAATTATTTATCCAACCATGCTAGACAAATCATTAGCTTGTGAAGCGATAGATGATACAAACTAATATGAAAACTAAAATGAAATCCGAGGGAATAAAGCTCACAAGATAACGTTTTTATCTGCCTTTGCAAGACAAAAATAGTTACTTGAGTGAGACATTAAATGAAAGAGAAGCGTTCATTGATTCCACGGGGATAAATAGTTCCAAGTTTGAAAATGAGACGACTTTCTTGTCTCTTGCGGCTATCGTTACTCTCGGAAATTTGTGAGATGGCACAGATTTTCATATCAGAAATGGGTTTGTCATCATCATTGTTCTTTACGGAGCGAAGATGTTCAGCAAATCTGTCCGAGAGACGTCGGCCCGTTTCGCCGATGTAGAGTTTACAACATTTACAACCGAATATGCAGTGAATGATGTTGGGAGAGGTGCATGTGAAATGATGTCGAATTATGAGGTCAGATTTGGGCCCTCAAATTTGTTGGTGGAATTGACGAAGGTGCACTAAATTCTAAATTCTTTTCGTTTCTTAAAGACGCAAAGGCGTCCAAATTGCTAGGTCCTGTGACTAATCCTTGTCAAAATGCTAAATTACGCACCGAAAGTAATCTAGAGCTTACCATTCCACCAGATTTATCTTTATCTGACCCCGAGAGATCTGTTCTTGCAAAAGGTCTCAAGTTCGCTCCCAGCTTCGGTCCACTGATCTGTTGTCAGTGAAAGAAGATACAGAATCTTTTTTGGGCCGGTTGCGCTTAGAAGCTTTTTTCTAACCATCAAATCATCTCTCGTAACAAAGATATTTTTGAAACCATCAATCCTAGGAAATCATCTTGGTCTCCACCAGGCCAGTTTTTATTCCTCGACCTTTTCATTCGTCATAGTCGTCATGAAATTGATAAATTACAACCCTCGCGCCATAAGAGATCCAGAAATTTCAGCAAGGCTGAAGTTCTCGCTTTGAAATCGTTGAAGTGTCGGGATAATATTGTCTTTAAACTAGCTGACAAAGGTGGTGCTGTGGTTGTCTGGAGAGCTGACTTGTATCGACAGGAAGGTCTTCGGCAGCTTCGTGACACCTCTTTTTATACCAAATTAGATTCAGATCCGACCTTATCCCACCAAAAATTAGTTAAAACTACATTCAACAATTTCATTCAAACCGGCGAATTGCCTGCCTTTGCTTCAAACCCTTTACTTACAACTCCGACAACCCCAGTTATATATTTCTCACCTAAAATTCATAAACCGACTAATCCTTGAAACCAGTCGTTTCCCATAGTGTCCCATAGTTAAGAATTTACCTTCTTCTATCAAATATACCAAACATGCCTAGCAAATTTTCTAGAAAATACGTTTCACGGGCCCCCACAGATATATTTTCACCATGGACGTTAAATCTTTATGCACAGTCATCCCGCATCGTGATGGTCTTGGAGCTTTAACATTTTTCTACGGACCGTTTTAGAGCCGCCTAGTGCCAGATTACTTCGCTTTACGGAAGTATTGCTTACCCACGATAATTTTTCGTTTGATGGTCAACATTACCAACAAATAAGTGGTGTAGCGATGTGTTCCAGTATGGGCCTTAGTTACACTAATCTATTTCAGAATCATCCTCAGGGTAATATGAAACGATAAATTCATGTTTAACCTACACTGCTGAAGTCAACTGAAAAAGTTGACACGAGCGGGATTTGAACTCGCACCATCGGGAATCCGGTCCGCCACTCTACCTGTTGAGCTATCGAGTCTACAGGGATTGGAGGCGAGTTATTATCCAACTTAAGTGTACGAGATATTCTCGCAACAACTTAACGCTGTCCGCGAGGATGGATGTGCAGTGTTTCAATTCTATTTCAGAATCATCCTCAGGGAATTTTCAATTCTATTTCAGAATCATCCTCAGAGAAATGTGAATTTATCGTTTCATATTACCCTGAGTAGAATTGAAACACTGCACATCCATCCTCGTGGATAGCGTTAAGCTGTTGCGAGAATATCTCGTACACTTAAGTTGGGTAATAATTCGCCTCCAATCCCTGTAGACTCGATAGCTCAACAGATAGAGCGGCGGACCGGATTCCCGATGGTGCGAGTTCAAATCCCGCTCGAGTCAACTTTTTCAGTTGACTTCAGCAGTGTAGGTTAAACGTGAATTTATCGTTACACCAATTTATTTGTTGGTTAGTTTGAAAAAAACTCTTCGAAAGATACACAGATCTCATCCCTGATTTCCTCGGTAGATTTATTGATGACTGTTTAGGTACAGCATCATGCTCACGTACGGAGTTAGAAAGATTCATCGGCTCTGTAAATGACTTCGATCGACCGCAAAAGTTTACGTGGGAAATCAGCGAAACCTGTGTATCGTTCCTGGACATTTTACTTTCTATTAAAGATGATGCCCTCACAACGTCAGTGTCTTACAAGCCGACTGACTCTCATAGTTACCTTATGTTTTCATCCTCCCACTCGAACCATACTAAACAATCCATTCCATACTCTCAATTCTTGCGTCTTCGCCGTCTTTGCACTAAATCGTCGGAAATGAGATCCTTTTTTGTCAACCGCAGCTATCTAACTTACTTACTAGACCGCCATTCAAAAAGCTGAGACATCGGATATTTTCACTGACAATACATTGATTTCTTTTCGACGAAATAAAAATATTCGAGACTATTTACTGAACAGTACCTTAAAACAAGATCCACTGTCATCAGCGGGAACTTTTTCTTGCTCTCGTGCCCGTTGCTACACACCTTCCTCAACCCCACCACCCAAAATTGTGGGTCCTAATGTGACTTCACAACTTGAGATCATTTCACATGTACCTTTCCCAACATCATTTACTGCATATCCTGTTGTAAATGTAAACTCTACATCCGTGAAACTGGCCGACGGCTCTCGGACCGATTTACTTAACATCTTCGCTCTGTAAAGAACAACGATGTTGACAAACCCGTTTCAGGGTATTCTAACAGTACTAACCATTCGTTTGCTGATATGAAAATCTGAGCTATCTCCCAAATTTCCGGGAGTAACGATAGCCGTAAGAGACAAGAAAGTCGTCTCATTTTCAAACTTGGAACCATTTATCCCCAAGGAATCAATGAACGCTTCTCTTTCATTTAATGTCTCACTAAGTTACCGTTTTTGTCTTGCAACGGCAGATAAAAACGTTATCTTGTGAGCTTTATTCCCTCGGATTTCATGTTAGTTTTTATTTTAGACAACTGCAGTCAACATATTATAATTACGTCGGTGTGTTGCCTTTCTGAACCCTTGGTCGTATTTCTATAGGTTTCATATCTTTATCCCTTCCATTCTTTCATCGTTCGTTTGTTCCTTTCTTCTTTCGTTCAATTGTTCGTTCCTTCGCTCATCAATTAATTAATAAATTGCTTCAATCATCCATTGGTTTGTTTGTTGCTTTGTTTTAGAAATAGTCAAATGCCAATACGACCTGGTACCCTAGGTGATTTGTGTGAGATTATGGAAGCATCTTTATCTCGGTTCAAACATGCATGAAGGGTTGTTGCATTAACGAATCCCTAATTAAGGAAAAAATTTCCTAATTTTTAATGAAAATTTCAAGTCAACGTGGAACAGTACGCTCGTAGAATCCAACTTAACTGCACTAGAGATTCTCGTGACAACCTAACGCTCATCGGTGAGGATGTGTAGTGTTCAATTCTATTTCACAATCATACTCAGATTAACGTGAAGTGAAAATTTCATGCGAAAGTCAATTTGAAAAATTGCCACGAATGGGATTCCAACTCGTATCTTCGGGTTGCCGGATCCCTGTTGACCTATCGGATCATAGTCGACCTACTGAGAAAACCAGGAACCGTATGCTCCAACAGCATGAATATCCTCACCAATAAGCATTACTTTATAAGATAAAACATATTGCAAAGAGGAACATCTTGAAAACTTAGCACATGAGTCAAAATCAAGACGAAAATTGAATCAGTAACATTTCGGTTTTACTTCAAGATCTTCATCAGACCAATTAAAATTACATCGAGTATGCAGAGTCTATGCATACATGGTGTTGACATCATTCTGAACAAGACGCCTGCTCAGACGTTTACTCAGCCTACTGAAAGCGACTTGGGCTTCATCACTTCAGCGCAAAACGCTCGGCAAAACTCGTCAACTATTCAGATGGAGTTTTAGTATGTTTCACCTGAGGATGAAACGGCAAATTTCTAACATATGATGTAATGCATTTTGTAAAATAGATATAATATAGTTGAACCTGCATATAACAGACACCTTCGGCACTTTGAAAAGTGGCCGCGTAATGCAGGTGGCTGCTTAATACAAGTTGACCGAAAATTCGCCATTAGCTGCAATCTAGGCGTACCCAAATTTCATCAACGCCTCATTCATGAAAATAAGACAAGCCGACTGAGGCAGTGCTTCTTTAAATACTTTGTAATATAAACATAACATTTAAAGGGTAATGGCTACGAAAACATTTATTTCATAAATCAATAGTATTTCTTAACATTAATTATAATATCACAATGATTCCAGTCGCAAATTATTTGGTAACGAAATATCAGAGGGCATACTTCGTCAAAATTACGAAGTCATCTGCCATTTTGAATCGAATACAAAACACGTTATTTTCGGGTCAAACTCAAATGACCATTTTGACGTCATTGGCTGATAAATGTGGTAATAGTGGAATAAACAAGTAAGTATTGCTATAAAAATAATGTCACCAGAACCAGAATTGTTGTCATTATTGAAATCACTATTGTAT
>JBAHVQ010178506.1:0-16875 GCA_036872915.1 Nanipora kamurai
TCGTCGATCAAAACACCCAGTGTTTTTGTCTCTTTTACACGTGAAATTTTTTGAGAACCAATTGAGATTTCGGGATCAGTTGATATATGAGTTAGCTTATACCTAGAGCCAATTAACATATACTCCGTTTTACTAACATTCAAAGACAATCTATTTGAAAGCAACCACTGATGTAAGTTATCCAACTCATTATTTAATTTACGTTGGATATCTTCCACAGACGGTCCAGTCTGTGTTTGGGGTGTTGGTGGCACATGTCTTTCACCTCTGTGACTAGGGTTCGATTCTGGCTACGCGTAGTTTTCTGATTAAAATTACCTTGGTCACATGTGAGAAGAGTGTTGTCCAGTTTGACTGTACCAAACATCGCAGGTTTTCTCCGAGTCCACCGGTTTCCTCCTGTAGTAGCACTCGGACCCATGAAGTATGTCCCTTACTGGACCTCTAGGGATAACAGCGTAGTTTAGCTGATAGGGTTATCCAGTATAAATCAAGGAACTTTACTTTACTTTACTTTACTTTACTTTACTATGTCGTTACATTAGTATCGTCTGCAAACAGAGCAGGGATAGAATTGCTCAAACAGTTTGGTAAATCATTTACATAGAGTGTAAATAATAATGGACCCAAATTAGATCCCTGTGGCACACCGGTCTTTATATATTTTTTTTGAAGAAATTGTCGTGCCGACTCTACATACTTGTGTACGGTCACTCAGGTATGAAATAAACCAACGAAGACTATTTCCTTTAATACCAAATAACTCTGATTTTTTTATTAAGATCTCACTGTCTACAGTATCAAAGGCCTTCTTTAAATCAAGGAAAATTACTCCATTTATCAGGCCTTGGTCCATATTGACCAGCCAAGTATTGGTTGCATTTAATAAAGATGCGCTAGTTGAGTTACCTTTTCTAAAACCCGACTAGAAAGGAGTTAAAAGTTCGTTGTTTTCTGAATAAGAGAATACTTGTTTATAAACCAATTTTTCGAATAATTTAGCAACAACAGATAGTATCGAGATTGGCCTATAATTACCGCAATCATCTTTTTCTCCCGACCTATAAATCGGTGAGACACGTGCATTTTTCCAATTATTTGGAAAAACACCTTCGTTTAACGATTAGTTAAAAATTGTAGTTAGAAAAGGTACAGAAACGTTAGCTGGATCCTTTGACAACTTCACCGAAATATTATCTGGCCTGGCTGCTTTTTTAGACTTTATTCCATTAACAGTATATAAAACAGTTTCGCAGGCTATATGACTGAAATTAAACTCACATTCAGCAGGTGTTATATAGTCGAAATATTGAGCGTTGGTCTTATCCAGGTTTTTTGAGAGACTAGGACCAATCTCAGTAAAATACCCGTGTAAGAATTCAGCAATGCCCTTTTTGTTCGTCAGAATGTTAGCTGTATTATTTTGTTTAATTAAGGAAATTGTAGTAGTTTTAGAACTTCGGCCTTTACGCCCAATAATTGGACTAATGTTTTTTTCACATTTCTCTGGGATTTCCTTATTTAAGTCTATGCTTTCAAGACAAAATTTCTTTTTCGCATTTTTAATCAGGCCATTTACTCGAATGCGTTGCTTTTTATATAAATTGTGTAATAATTCAGATTTTGATGCTACTGCTCTCTTTTTTAAATAATCACGATGGTTCATTTCCTGAATTAAACTATAAGTCATCCAAGGAACATATTCGTGGCGAACTTTGCAAAATCTTATCGGAGCATAAATATCTGATACGAGAACAAAAACTTCTTTAAATTTTCCCAGAGGTGGTTGGGATCTTGAGAGCTTAAATACTTTTTATTCAACATATTTTTGGAAATCTTGGTTAAAAAGAGCTTGATTATAATGTTTAAAAGTTCTTCTTTCAATAAATTTAGGATTTTGTTTGGGGACGGCTATTTTAAAGCAAGCATAGACCAAATTATGATCGCTGATTCCAATATGTAAAACACCTGAATTCGATAATTTTTCAAAAACTCGTTAATAATTCACGAGGAAAACAAAAACGAAAACCATAAGCGTGTCGTATCTGTGATAAAGATACGCTCGTTTTTCTTGTCGAATTTTCTCGGCTTAGAAAACATCAATTTTCAAACTTTCTTTGAGGGGCTCGTTTTTGAAGCCATTCAAAAAACTCGTAGTTCGTGTTTTATCGGATCCAAAACACTCGCCTGTCGCCTCGTGTTTTATATCCGATAAAACACTCTTACTCGTTTTTTGAATATTACATAAGGTCTGTTTGTGGCAATAGTATCCAGTAAGCTGGCATGACTACAGGTTACTCTAATAGGATCAATGATTACTTACTTAGATTTGAAATCTCAATAAATCTGTTGGAATGAGGTTGTAAAATACTCAAAGAAAGATCGCAATTGAAATCCCCTGTAACAATTAACTCTTTATCGTCCTTGTCTAGCTTTAGCAAATAGGTTTCAAAAAGGTCCTTAAATTCTGTTCCTGAATTAGGGGGTCGATATACCGTTGTAACAAGAAAAGGTTTAGATTCAGGTTTAGTTATTACAGCACAAACGGCTTCCAAATTGAAAGGAACATCTCTTGCCCTATCAATTACGTTAAACACATCTCTAATGTAAAGGCATACGCCACCACCAGTTCTGGATCTGTCTTTTCTGAATAAAGCATACCCAGGGATATTTATTTCATCATTGCAAATTGTAGCATCTAATCTTGCTCAGTAACGATAAGTATATCCACCGTTTTTTTTTTATCATTGATGTTTTCAGTTCGTCAAAATGTTTTGGAACCGATGCTACGTTTAGGTGTGCTAATTTGAATCCTTTTAACCTATTTAGTGTAAAAATTTATTTGTGTATTTGCTTGTTGTGACTCTATTAATTCCGGTGTGCCACAGTTGGTCAATTTGGAAAAGGGAAAGCTGTGACCTGGAATTTTGCCTAGGTTAAAAACTATTTAGATGCTAAATAATATTTTTTGCTAGCACTGAAGTTCCTTTCCTGCCTAAGTGAATACCAGAACCATTTAAGGTATCTACGGCTATATTATCATTGTTAATATAATGGACACTAAATTCTTTACAGAATTTTTCTAACATGATATTAGTTTTTGAAACTATACCTTCTCTATCGTCTCGACTCTTAATCAATGAGGAGATGGAGATATTTGATTCTGGACATAGTTCCATTGCCTTGCGCGTAAGTGACTTAATTCCAGTACAAACTTCGCATGCAAATTTCCCTTTAATATCATTTGTTCCAACATGTATAATTATGTTTTCCGGTGATTTTGAGAGTGGTGGAATTATATAGTGCTGCAGATCATCTGATGTGGCGCCACGGAAACATTTTACATTGTTTCTTTGTTTCGTTGATTTACTTAATAAGTCACTCCTGAGATCTTTGATAAGAGAGTCACCCAATATCAATGTATCTTGTGTACTACTGGATGAACCATCAGCTCTCCGAGCATTGTCGACTTCGTCATATTTTGCAGTTTGAACAGCTTTAGATTTTTGATGGAGATCAAGATTTTTGTTTACTCGAGGACGCTCTTTGTAAAAAGGAGATTTTCTTTTTAAAGAAATAGGTTTGTCACCAAGGGTTTTTGTAATTACGTCTCCCTCGGGATCATTTAATTGATTGAAGCTATTTGATGTTGGTAATAGTGGTGGTGAAGAATTGGCTGGTCTTTGCCGTTTTCTTTGTCTTTTGCCATGCCGTTGAAGATTTGTTTTTTAACTGAGTTGAGCATGCTGTCGATAAATCTTGCTTGAGTATCTGAATTGCAGTTCTCAAAGAGTCTAGTTCCTTGATGACATCGTCTATCTACAGGTTGTCTTCCTTGCTTTTCTTTTGCAAAGTAGCAGCAGATTTGTTACGGCTGAATGGTTCTCTTCGTTCTTTTATATAGCTATTCAGTTGATTGTGAGATGACAACTCCGAAGATGTTGGAACTTGATACGAAGGACGTTGCCGAAATTCAGTTTTTCCGTCAAAGTTAATTCTGTCTTGGCTTTTTCCTAGTCGGGACGACATCGATAGAAACCTTTCTGCAATCATTACATACAACATTATCTTCTTCATCGCAAGTTTCGGACAGGTTCTGCACTTGTATGTTCGATTCGGGCAAGGTCGGCCCATGTGTGTTCAGTTCGTCACCCTTATTTTGACACTCAACCTCGGCGTTCAATTCGACGCCGTTTGCGGTCTTTGCCATTGATGACAATTCACTTTTAATTCTTTCTATGTTCTCTCCGACTCCGTTGATATTCAAGGATTTCCTGTCGTTGTACCATGGAATGAAATCTCTTTCGTTGGAAGCAGCTTGCATTTGAATCCAGGCGACGACCATTTACCTTGTAGGTTAAGATTCTCGCTTAAAAATTCTTTAAGATACTCAAACACACCAAACCACTTTATCTTGTCTTTGCTTGCACAAAGCAAATGTTGTGTGATTTCATTCGAACTATTACGTAAAACTACATTAACATTCGAGCACTCATTCGAACCTCCTGCCATCCCGATGTATGTGATTATAGCGCTTGAAACGTCGTTTTCAGATGTGTGTGGCTAGAGTAAGCGTAACGATGACTGAACAAAGAAGGATACAGAGAATTTGCAGGACAGGGAAAGGTTAATAGTATTTTTTGAAGAGCCAGAACAAGACTATATCTTAGAATGACGGATACTTTGGGATTCAATCGCTCAACTGCCACATGCCTGGATAATATCCAAGGAAGGGAGGGTTAAGAGCCCTTACGAACCTTACCCTATCTTCCTGCGATATTCTTTCTCTCCTTCTTGGCTCAGTCATTGTAACCTTCAGTCTAGCCGTACACATGTGAAAACAAAGAGAGAACAAAGGACTAAAGAAAAAAATTTCATGCGTTGAAGGGTTAAGTGCTATCTTGTGTAAATGTATGTACAACATATCCTCACATATTATCGCTAATTGATTTTTTGTCATTTTGTTGATTTTCCCATTTTTCTTATTGAATTTTGATTGATGAAATTTATTTTTGAATTATTAATAACAATTAATGAAATACCACAAATGTTAATGTTTTTTATATTGACGTTATTGAACTTCAAATTAACGGAATAATTGATCAGTAGCTGTAAATGAAATTACTTTTAGCGCAATTATAATTTGATCGGCGTTGTTCAAGTTTGAAAGGCACTATTGAAAGTGACAATCGCGCTAATGAACAGCGCTTTCGCTTTAATGAAGGACAAAAGGTGTAATGTCGAGGTGTTCGAGTAATGTGAAATGACATTTTTAAAAGGTAAATTTACTAATTTACCAAGAAGAAAATATAATCATGAAATTACCATTCAAAATTAAAATTGTTTTCTGTTGGAAAGAAATTGGAAAAAAACTAAATGTTCGAAAATTTCGTGATCGAATTTTTCTTGTTTCGAAAATTTCGGTAATTTTGCACTGGTGGTATACCTTTAATAGTTTTAGAGATATTGAATGTCTAAGTTGGCAGGGGATCTTTCAGACCCTCAGTTTGAATAGAGTTAAGTAATACCTTAATCAACGGTAAACATATTAGATCCAGTGTTAATATACCATGATAGTTATTAAAATACTAACTACTGTAGTCTATTCTGTACCGTCAACTTTTACCATAAAAGTTTAACTCCTCCCCTACCTAGGGTTCTCCCTTGATGAGTAAAATCGTTTGGCATTAGACAAGAAAAATACTAAAGGTTGCATGGTTAGAAAAAGAACTATAGCGACGGCAAGGAGTTAAAAACTTTTACGTATTTCAAGGTATTTTTGTTAATCAGATCAGTATTTCAGAGATGAGGGAAGTCGAATCTTTGCAAGTATTTGTGATATCAGGACCGGTCATATTTAGAAATTGGTTTTGTTGATTCAACATTTTCTGTCAATGATTTCAAATATTTAACTCCTTGCTGTCCGAATAGGTCCTCAGTGGCCTGCGGAGACTTTAGTATTTAATTCTGGCTAACGCCAGACGATTTTACTCATCATGGGAAAGTCTTCGGCCAGGAAAGTGTTAAACTGTCATTTTTAACCGAACTACAGCTGCATAAATTAAATCTGTATGTCACTTTTATATTCAAAGAAATATTTGCTATTTAATACAACTATTTTTAGATGAGCACATCAATGATATACCAAGGAGAATACATGGACATTTACATTGGTTCGCATTTCCGAATTCCAATAGCCTCGCTTTCTCTCCTTAACATTATTGCGGTGTTAGTGTTAATTCCACTCATGGAAAAAGTCGTTTATCCATTGCTAGCCAAACGCAATATCAACCTCAGCCAGTTACAACGCATCGGTATTGGGATGGTAATTGCCTGCACCAGCATGGGTATTGCCGGGGGTCTGGAACTATACAGAAAAGAGCAGTGCTGTATTCTTCAAGAACGTCGTAATGGTAATAAAACTGTATCAGACATATCCATATTTTACCAAATACCCCAATACACTTTAATTGGACTCAGTGAGGTGTTCACCAGTGTGACAGGTGAGCATATTCCCCTCTAGAATGTTTGTTTCATTACTTTATGACGAGGATATTATGAAATTATAAGAGTGTAATATAATGCACTTTTTATAGATTTGCAGATTTTTAGAATAGTAATATTAATCACCAAGATATATCACCTGTTATTCAATTATTTGCCAGAGGGTTTTAATGAACATGTTATTATTATTATTTACAAGCGCTAGATGGACAGACAAAGCAGTACTCCAAAAAATCCATCCATCTAAAAAAGATAACAGAAAGATAATAGCAAATAAATTACATTGTATTAGCATCATAATAGTACTTCAGATAATCTCCTCGAGTTTATTTGATGCGAAAGCTACTGGGCATAGATATCAACGACTCTTTCCTGAAAGTACCAGTCTTTCATCATTTTACTGCGGCTGAAACTAACGGTTTTATTCGTCAAGGGAAGATATTTAGTCGGAAAGTGTTAAATAAACAAACGAACAAACAAGGAAGTTGCCAAATTGATAAATTTAACTTAAGTGAATAAATAAAAGAGTAAAAAAATTATAAATAAATACAAATGTAAATGAATAAATGAATTAATTTACAAAGAAATAAATAGATAAATAAATAAATCAATAAATAACTAGATAAGTCAATGATTGAATGAATAAATAAAGAAATAGACAAACAAATAATTAAATACGTAAAAAATATAGAATTATATAATATTTATCAAATTATATAATATATATTGGGGACACTGTGATGATGGTTTTGGAAGCTCGATCCCGGGCTCTCTCTTTTTCTTTGTCATCTGGAGATAGACCTTGATTGCAGCTAGTCACCTGACCACCCGAATTCTTGGTGGTTAAAAAAGATTGTGAGGAAGGGGAAGCAAAATTTTAAAATCGTAGCCATGACAAAATCTATCATGTGCCAAGGTAAGAGGTTAAACTGTTGTTGAGCCGCCGTTGCCAGCGCTAATGTCTAAACAAATGCAAGTGATTTTGTTCACTTTGACAAAACAGCTTCGGAAACCCACCGGTATTGTTGAAACAATGTTATCAGGTGATCAACTGCAACCAGGGTCTTTCTCTCAACGACAGAGGAGGAGAAAGGAGAGGGCCTGGGATCGAAGTTCCACCAACAAAGCCGCCATGATGTCTCATACAAACCATCAATTGGTTTTACAAGTGAAAAAGTATAGTTTTTATACAAAAACCTCAGAATATCACTGGTAGTATTTTCACTAAACACAATACAACGGAAATTGAGCCGGTATTTGAGGAAAACCTAAAGTGAAAGAGCCAATGAGAAAAGAGTTGCTGAGATGCAATTCTAGACTCTCCTTAGTAATCAGCCGGTGACACGCCGCGCATTGCATTATGGTTATAGTGGTATCACAGTCATGAAATGTCGCTCTCAGGAGTTAAAACAACTTGTTTCACTGTCGATTTGGAAAGCTCTAGCCGTTCTAAGCCTGAACCTAGCTTTCTTGAAAGTTCTTGCACGAGTCAGGAGGATATGTGCTTGTCCGTGAGCAATGTTTCTAAACTTAGTCAAATGGTCTTCTTCGAACAACTTGTTATCTAGAGGAAGCTATACTTGCTGCGTACCTGGATGCTATAACAATTCCCAGAAAATAAGGAATTTTATTTTTACCGATTCCCTGATGGTAAAAGCGAAGAGAAAAAGCAGCTCAGGAAGAAGTGGGTTCACTGGATCAGCCGGAAGGAATTCACTCCTGGCCCTCATCATCGCGTTTACTTTTTCCACTTCCCAGGTGGCCTAAGAAACCTATCTGAACAACACGCCTACAGTTGTTTCTAAAGCAATATGTCCAGTGGAACCTGAACCTGGATAAACAGTAAGATCGAAGAATCGGCCTACTCTAGACACAGTCATTTCTAAGCCCAGGAAGAGGAAACTGAATTTTGATGGAAATGTAACTGAACTAGCTAGTAATTTTCTCTACACTTGAAGATAAACTGCTAGGTGACAAGGATAACTGCTTAAAATGTATACATCAAAAAAATTATTGTGAAGAAGAAATGAAGGCTTTTCAACAAGAAAGAGAACAGTTTGAGAAGGAGATCGAAAGGTCGAACGAAGAACTCATTAATTTGAAAATACGTTATGAGTGTCATGTAAAGGAATTAGAAGCTAAAATCAATATCAGCTATGGATTGACCAGGCGGAAAACGTCATCTCAAGAGGAATATCAAAGCCCAGCAAAATATCTTTACGAAAGCCATCGAGCCGGACACAGTAATAATAAATATTATGATTTTGCTTCTGTGTCCGACTTGATGGTTTTCGTAAAGATATTTTGCTGGGCTTTGATATTCCTAAAATCAACAAACTTAACATGGAGAAATCAAAAGAAGTCACTTAATGTTAAGAGGTACAAGGAAGATGAAAATCTGTTTAGATTTTATGCTGGAATACCTGATTACCAAACTTTTAAAGCTATCTTTGATCCTTTTGCTCCAGTGGTGAATAATCTGGTATACTCTGACTCTAATACCAATGCAGGAAGGCTAAATCACCCTGATCAAGTCAAGAGATTGCCAAAAAGACACGTACCTCTGAAAATGAGGTTTTTTTGGTTCTGACAAGACTCAGGTGTGGCTTACTTGAGGAGGATTTGGCATGTAGAGAAGGAATATATCCATCACACATCTCTAGGATATGTATCACTTGGTTTGATTTTTTACCACTCAAGATTCCATACCCACCCAATATGGCCAACCAAGGAAACTGTACAAAAAACAATGCCACAGTAGTTCCAAAATATATACCTAAGACTCGAGTAATCATAGACTGTACTGAGATCTTTATTGAAATGCCAAGCTCTATTTGGCCTTAAAGCACTACCTAAAGTACTTAATAGTATTGCACTATCTGGCATGGTGACATTTGTTTCAGACCAGTACTCTGGGAGGACTATTGGTAAAGAGGCTACAACAGATTGTGGAATTATACCATTCCTCGAAGAGGGTGACAGTCTGATGGCTGATAAAGGGGTCGATATTAAAGAGGAATTACCAGGTCATGTTACTTTAAATATTCCACCATCTTTAAGAGGTAAAAACAATTTGTCAATTGAGGAAAAGACTGACACTAGGCGCATTGCCTCTGTACTACTTCATGTAGAACGAGCTATTCGTCGTATCAAATCATTTCGTATTTTAAAAATGGAGTTCCCACTAGCATTGACCAGACTTAAATAAGATATGGATAATATGCTCTTACCTTTGTAACTTTATGCCTCCTATGATTGTTGAAGAGACAGCAAATTAAAACATTAGAATTAGACATTTACTTAAAATTTAAATTTATTTATCTGCTTCGTTGATTGTCTTTCGTGTTGCAATTACCGGGGGAAAATTTTGGATATTAGGGAAACATTTTTATCAATCCATGAGGTATCAACCATTAAACCCTAGAACTCCAGCTAGGGTTCTGGAGCTGTTACCTTTGTATGACCGTGTTCTGCTCAGATTTTGATTATGCCAGGGGGTCACAGCGTACTGGTATTAACAGTCACTGAAAAAATAAGAGCTGCCAAAATGAGAGTCCAAGAAGGCCTTGGACAGAACCCCATGTGAATAAATTTATAGTATACTGTGCTAATGTTACTTACAACATCATCGTTTTTGTTCTTTTGTTGATTGAGAATTCGTGTTAAGTCTAGGCTACCAGACCCAAGGAGCTGAAACAGATGGATTTAACAGACCTGTTATCCCACTACGTTGGATAAACACAGTTTTTGCACAGTCAGGGGTATCTAAACCTAACTATGTATGATGTCCTACTATAGTCGTGCATACTTACGAAAAAGCTTCTGAGTCAGTTTTTGCTTAATGGGTAAAAGAATTTTGAAATATATGCTGTTTGGAAATTGCATAAATCTAGCTATTTTCCTGTTTTCACTACTATCCAGCCAATGAGTGCTTATAAATGACAATCCTATGTAGAATATTTTTAAAACCCTGCAAGACTAAACTCTGAGTCAACATGATACAGTAGGTATGTGGTTTTGATTCATACAAAAGGTAAAAGCCATTAATTTTAACTCAGAAAAAGCTCAGTTATGGAGCATTGTCACATTCCACAAATTACTGTCTCTTTCAATACGTTGAACAAACAGTTCCTTTGTTGTGTAAACAACAAAATCAATCCACTCAAGATCAGTTAGGACCTCCCTGGCATTGATAAAAGTAAGCATGATTTTCCTTAACTCTTTCCTGTCCAATGACTCTCCCCTAGACGAGTAAAATCGTCTGGTGTTAGCCAGAATTAAATACTAAAGTGTCCATAGGTCACTGACTGAGGACTTATACGGACAGGAAGGAGTTCGGGAGTTGGGTTTCAAACCCTGGTTAACTCTTTCCTGCCCGAGGACTCTCCTCTAGACGAGTAAAATCGTCTGGCGTTAGCCAGAGTTAAATACTAAAGTCTCCATAGGTCACTGAGGACCTATACGGACAGGAAGGAGTAAAGTTTGATACCATCAGGAGGCATTTTCATGAAAAATTTTGTCCTGACAACACTCTGCAATGATCATTTCTCTTTTTGTGTTAGGACACTTTATCTTAATGCATCGAACAGCACTTGTGTCGCTGTCTTATATAACACCATCAGCTCTACATCCCAGCCAGGGCCAGCTAGGATTGATAAAAAGTCCAAAATTAGCAACAGTTATGTCACCCTGTACCTTTGTTCTGTACAGCATTAAAGCAACTTCATTATCAATTCTCCACTTGAGTGCTGGAGATGTTCTTGATGACAAAGTACCATTTGTTCGATGAATAGTTTTTAAAATAGACTTGGGTGGTATGCTTTCTCGCCTGTTCATAATTCTCCCGAAGAGTCATGAGGTTAGTCGCTTTTGTCGCTCTGTATGCCAGATGTCGCTGGTGCATTGTGATCTGATTATTTCTCCAATAGTTATTGTTTCCTCTGTAGTAACACCAACTCTTTGATTAACTTCCTGTAATGTTTGTGATGAAAAGACAAGCACAACTTCACTTATACAGAACAGAAAGTTTATTCATGTGGGAGCTTGGTAAATATCAGACGACTAGAGGACGTTCGTTAAGCTTGTTCTCTCAGAAAAACGATTACTGAGCCCCTAGACGAGAATCGAACCGCAACCTTCTGATGACCGGTGAGACACCCTAACCATTGAGCTACCACGACTCAGATGGTGAGCTAGGCTGCAGGTTCGTCATATGTACTGACTGAGCGGAAGTCACCATATGATAATGATAATAATAATAAAAAAAAATATAAATAAAATCACATTTGGAATAGGCTGCAAAACAGGCACTTTTTTATCTTTAGGGGTGCAGCTGGTTTCAAACATATATGATGGTTCAAAGTTATTACCAACAAAAGTTTCACAAACTAAAGGGCATTTTTCAGGTAATATTCAAAGAACTCGTTTTTCGTGTTTCATCAGGGAATCCAGACACGAGGAAGCATAATGAAAACACGAGGCCGAAGGCCGAGTGTTTTGATTGTCGTCGAGTGTTTGGATTTTTTTATGAAACACGAACAACGATCGATGTTTGAGAGAACTTTAAGAAAATTTAACTCTCGCTTTCTTTTCACTGTGATTTTGATAACATTGCTGGAATACAGCCGTGCTTTGATATCAAAGCACGTGTGTTTTGATATTTAAGTAAGGCCGTCGGCGGTTGATGTTATCCAATTCGTTGTAAAGGGCAGAGCCTACAATTTTATATTGAAGGGAGTTCATGCTTCTTGAAATTCTTCAAGCACCCAGTTCAAGTGTTGATCGTCACGATGTGACTTCCGCTTAGGGAGTACATATGACGAACCTGCAGTTTAGCTTGTTTTTCCTTATGAATTATTAATGAGTTTGCGAACTACTTGTAAAAAGCTATAAAGTAGTCCAATTTCTTCTTTATGCGCTTTCTAGGCAAATACTGGTGTGGTACAGTAGTTCTGTCTTTCTCCTGTAACCAAAGGACACTTTCTTTTCTTCTCTATATCTCTGAAATATTCTGCATTTTCAAATACTAAATCCTCACGCTTTACTCCTTTGTTGTTTCTCCTGATCGTGAACTCGGTATGCTCCACTTTTGTAGTACTTGGATACATCCCGGGTAGCACAATAACGTTGTGACACCGTTGTAGAAACGTTGGATTTAGGTCGTGAAATAGTTGTATCACAACGTTGTCACAACGGAAATTTTTAGACTCCAGGGGACGTCGTAACAATGGCGTGGCCAACGTTAAGAATTAACGTTGTCACAACGTTGTCACGGCGTTCAGCGAAATGCCTTATCAAGACTTATTTGGCATGAAATGAATTTGTAAAGGATCTTATAAGTAACCCTAAACATATACAAAGACGGGGTTCGGATATGGCGAAGCTGCGCTGTTCTACAACTTCTATCAAACCCTGAACAGTTCACTCAAAAACGTTGCTACGTTCATTCCCAATTTTACCAGCTGCACTCTATGACTCTGATAGCGCAACACAAGTACTATTCAGTTACATTAATATGACCTTTAAAACACATAACATATTGTACATATAATACATAAACAACTTTAACAAACCTTGTAAGTGTTTCTTTCTTAAAATAAACGAACGATGTCGGTGTTTGAAGAGATCAGTTGCCCGTGCCTCGTGGTTTTCTTGGCTTGTCACGCGTGCTTGCGCAGGCGTAGCATGACGTCATGCCTCAAGCTGTTTAAGTAACCTGGGAACCATTATGTATACACTAAGAAACCCAGCTATCCCGATCAATCCCCGTCTGGAATTTTTCCGAATTTAGTAAAACCAGTTTTACTGTGTTCAAATATGTTTAAGAATTTCTAAAACATAATTGTCATAGTAAAATAATTCTTGACGTTTATATTCATTAAACGTCTATCCCTTCACATTCATAGACATTGACCGGACATATTACAGAAATAACTTCGTGATTTCAGTCTTGAAATTCTTGAAATTTTTACTCTGTAATTCCGTATGTAGTATCCTAGTCGTTCAAATCGCGCGTACAGTTTCAGACATTTTTTCAGAAACCTTCTAATTTTACAAGTGTAGTAGTTAAATCTTGTTGCGAGCCAAAATAATATTCCAGTTTAGGAAAGGGTTCGACCTGATACATACATAAGTACGTCGTCTGCACGTGAAAGACAAACCTTTAAAGATCGTATGTCGATCGTTATTTAAACCTTCCCAATTAACGTTGTATCGACGTAAAACAAAATCGTTCGCACAACGTTATTTTCAAATGTTGTTTAAACGTTAAGCGGCGACGTTCACACAAGTTTGCTGTCAAATACTGTCTGATCACTCCGTTTGTTATTTATTGGTTGAATCATAATTTTACAATGTAAGATTTAGTGTTTGGACGCAAAACATTTGCTGAATCAAGCGCCCTGAAGTGAACGGATATTTTCTGACGAACGTTATATCAACGTTGTGTAAATGTTGAGAGACAACGTTGAGTGTGAACCTTACTACAACCTTTATGCGACCATCGACTTCTGCCACATGTAACATGATCTGCAACTAAACCAAAAAATAACGTTGTGCGAACGTTGCAGTGTTGGTTAGGTCCGACCTAACCAAAATACGAGCTTTATACGTTGTAGAACTTTGTATTAACGTCGTGTGCTAGCTGGGATGTAACATCTTCTGGTACCTCATAGAGCTGAAGATTAGTATAGTCTAATAACGTATATAATACTGCAGCAACATGTTTGCAGCATCCTCCATGATCTGCTTTGCAACTGCAGTTAGAAAACTTAACATCAGCAGATGCTTGATCAAAGTGGCAGTAAACCAAATAGCGCTGCTGATTCATTGACACAGAAATACTGGCTTTTACAAGAAATAAATACTCCTTTCCCGTATAAATGTTAGGTTTAGTGCGAAGCTTTTTCACATACCTTTCTGTCCAAAGTTTGTATCCTTTTAACTTGTTTCTGTGGGCACTAATGAAACTTTCTTGTCAGGCATGGCCGCTGCATTATAAAATTAACCGAGAATCCAGATGCTTCTGAGTAAAAGCAGGCAATCATTTTATGCTCCTTCCCCAAATCTCAAGTGAATTCTCGTCAATTTCTTGCAGTGGTTGCTCTGGAGCTGTTTTTTTCTGACTGAATTGTTGGGAGCGAAGCATTTCTAGGAGAAGCTAAAGTCAGGCTAGAACGGTTAGAACTTTCCAAATCGACGGTGAAACAAGTTGTTTTAAGTGAACCACGTAGTTTTAAGTGAAACAAGTGTCTGAGAACGCCAGTTCAGATGACTGTGATACCATTATAGCCATAGTGCAATGCGCGTCGGGTAACTACACTAATGACATTAAATAAGTTAGATGACAATATTTACACAATCAACCTTCAAATTGTTGTATTTGTTGTGTAGGATTGGAGCTCACTTACACCGATGCACCCAAAGAACTTCAAAGTGTTTTGATAGGTTCCTTTCTTCTCACGCAAGGTTTGGGAACCTATATTGGTGCAGCAGTTGTCGCAGTTGTGAACGTCATTACTGGCGCTAGTCAAAACTCAGACAAATGGTATCCCGAGAAGAATTATGTCAACGAAGGGAAGCTTGCATACTACTTCTTTCTACTAGCTGGTTTGATGTTTCTCAACTTTATCTTGTACATTTTTGTAGCGTGCAGCTATCAAGCTTCAAGGACAGTGTTCGTTGACAGGAATGTACTCAGGATCGAGAATGCCAACTCTAATTCGAACCAGAGGCACGGCTGGCGTAGAGGATTCACGCAATGAGCCTTACTTGGTTTGATTTTTTCTAGAACTTACCCTGGTTCTCAAAATATTCGAAATTGTTGTAGACCTTTCGTAGATTTTGTCTCTTAGCCGTATTTTCAACCGTACTATTATTTTCCAAAGATTACAGAATTAAAACAAAAATAGCCTTAGTTTTACTACAAAAATTTGTTTAATATTATCAAGAAACTAATTTGCTTGTTGTCGTTAAAAAGGTCATTTTGACCAACCATTGCATATACATGTATTTCATTTCTAGATTTGGTCAGCTGGTCACTGATTTTTGTCGAAAATTGTCTGATTTGCTCACATTATTAATGCAACAGAATTTCGTTTACAGGCAACTGTAGTGTAACCAGCCTTGAGGAGAAACAAAATAAGACTCGACGTTTTGAATGTAATGTTTAATATTATACATGTGCTTGCTCACAGTTATGACTGACGATTCATTGAGTAAACATTATTGCTAATTTGTATATACTTGGTACAGATAACTAATAAATCTATAATATTCTGCGCAAAATGATATAAAATCCTTATGCATGACTTTGTCCTAGGTTTATAAATTGTTGAATTGAAAAAGAATTGCATATTGGAGTAAAATTCATTGACGTGAGGGAGTTAGTGAATTCAAATTACATTGGACTAAATACGGCAGTTTTGAATCAAAGAGCAGATTTTGAATACTGCCACAACTGGCTTGGTATACTTCGTTGGATGAAATTTTACGGACGTTTTATTCAGACAATCAGGACAACTTAAAGTTTTACCATTTTTCAAAGGTAACGATTTTGGTTTTTTAACTTTTTCTTGTTTGCCTATCGAAAACTGCGGTTTGAAACAGTTAAGGGGTTTATTGTGTCTTTTTTTTTTGCCTAGATGTACTGAATAGATTGCTGTATTCGATTTCTTTGTCGTTCTAGTGTCTGTCCGAAATTTTTTGTTGTGAACGTTTCCGAGGCTTAATTTCCTCAACTCCGTCTTGCAAAACTTGATAGATAATTGACAACTCTTTTGTATAAATAAACCATTATTAATCTGTCTTAAGTAGATAAATATCAATGGATTTACAAGCTTCAAATACGTTAATAAAATTTAAGAATTACATGACATGTACGGAATTTACCTTATTAGAAAATTACAAGGCGTACAAAACGATAAATCGCATTTAAAGAATGCGTAGGTTAAAATTAATGAAAGAGAAATAGTAAAAGAACAAGAGTTCATAACATTAGACTTCACTTACCCGAAGATGACACGTGTATGGTGGCCGAGGACTTCCATAAGAATTTTTTAATTTTTGTTTTCGTAAAAATGAATTAAATTAAAATGAAAATGAAATAAAAGTTAAATGAAATTGAAATGAATTTGAAGTGAAAGTAAAATAAAATTGAAATAAAAGTAAAATGAAAATAAAATTAAAGTAAAATGAAAAATTATTCCATGGCCGAGAAGCTGCCATAGACCATAACGCCTTCCGCATGTACCTTTGACCGATTGAAACGAGATGCTTGTTGCATTGAGCCCGGTCGTAGAAGAGCGATTGAATTTGTTTACAGTTAATGGCCGTCACCAAAGTGAGCGGCTGACATAATCGGCTGGGTATTCT